>OMNW01004054.1:27904-44166 GCA_900303245.1 Selene dorsalis | reverse complement strand
GTTAAGTTAAGATTTATCTGAACCATTCACACACACACACACACACACACACACACACACACACACACACAAGAACAATTCGTCCTATCAACAATTGTCTGGGTGACACAACAACTCAGATCAGTCAAAGCAACTACCAAGTTTACACATGTCGACCATCTGGGTTCCTTTCTCACCCCCACCCCCAACTCATTTTTTTTTAACAGGCTGGGAAAAACACTTACACATTTCTCAATATTATAGGAATGTCGGAGTTGTAACTACTGATCACTGTCATTATTGATTAATCTGCAGACCATTATATTATCATTTATCACTTCTTTTGTCCATAAAATGTCGAAGATAATTCAAAAATGGTCTGACGAGGTTCCTCTAATATCCTGGAGGTGTTACACATTTTGACTTGATTGTCATAAACATTAAGCTCTATTCAATATAATCCAGCTCAGTGCCACTGCATCAAAGCAAACTACAACCTCGATAGTTAACATGGATGATATATTGTATGTTATCAGGCTTGGGCATCTGAGGAAGGAAATGTGAAAAAGCTCAATTTCTGCTGCTGATATGTAGAAAGTGCAGGAAACCGTGTGACTCTGTATGTGAATAGATTATTAGAGGTAAACTTTCAACATTCACAAAATCTATTTTTTATCCACAAGCTGATCACTTACTGTCATTGCTTCGTGGTAGGAATACTTTCATACACTGTCATCTGATTTCTGCCCTCAAAACTTTCTATTCATGAAGTCACCTCAAGGCTACAGAGGCTAAAGATGAACCATATACACTGAAAATGAATAAAGCAAGCTCATTTTATTTATTCATTTTCTACAGTAAGTCGTTTCAATCACTAACTGCTATTTCCATGAAGCCCAGCACGGAGCAATGGAGTGTGTGAATGTCTTCTTTTGGACTGAATTGGGATCCTGTAAGATTAACCATTTTTGTGGGACCAAAAAGCCAAAAGCAGCTAGCTAATTTACAAATCCTTCAACATGGGACTGGTCAGGGGTTAAATAAGTTAAATAATCAACACTGATCTATTCATACCAAAAGGCTATATGGAAGATTTTCCAAGGCCTTTAGTTTTGACAGAATGGATGGAGCAGAAGGAGAAGTGGTGGTTGGTTGGTTGCCTGGAAAAGGTCAACTTATCAAATTATAGACTAACGGCTTAATTATACTTCAGCTAGACAGAAATTTGCCATGTCTTTTTTTTTATTTATAGTTTAGCACCAGTATACGCTGGTTTCATAGTGACAGACACAGAGAACGGCTGATGTTTATTTACATTCCACAAAAAGCAACACAGCAGCACAGGAGGATAAGTTGGCGAATTTGGAGGAGGCCAATTCTTTTTAATTTCCACTTTAACAGGAGGTAAACAAGAACGGTCAAGGTACGTCACCTGAATGGAACAAAACTGACCTCTGCACTAACCTGCTTTCAATACTTTATGACACAGACTTTGAAAAGAACAAATATGATATTCTGTTGAAAATTATGTAAAAAAATGGACACTGTGGTATAGGAGTGGTTAACACTCCACTATCACCTCTCAGCTAAAAGGTTCTTGGTTCAATTCCTGGACCTGGGGCCTTTATGGGTGGAGTTTGTATGTTCTCTCTGTGCCTGCCTGGGCTCTCTCCAGGCAAGTGAAGCTGAATGATCCAGCACAGATAAGCTGTGCAGACTGGATGGAAGGATGATATGAAACACAAATATGCAGATATGCACTTCATCATATCTTAAGATGGAACGAGTTAATGATGATTAAAGAATGATGTTAACGATTCATGAATTATGAAAACCATTTCAGTGTACATTGCTCACTGCAAACAATCTCTCACACCGGTCTGGTTGATGGTTCAGAGTAACTGCCTTCTTATTCTTGTCAGATAGATGATGAGCCCCAACCCCGCCATCTCTTGACAGCTCCAGCACATGGTTATGATGGTGTCAGTAACTTCCCACAAAAGAGAAAAATGTAGGTATACAACAAGCACTGCTGATACCTGCATCTGAATCATCTAAATCTCCAAACATATCAGACAATGTTAAGCGGAAATACAATTTTCTAACTCTAAAAACACACAGCTGTCACTAACATCACTACCAGCATGTTCAAGTATGGATGCAGTTGAAGATCTGAATTTATGGCGGTGGGGGCTGTAAATAACTGCAGCCATCTTCTACAGGAATACATTTATCCCCAGTTTCCCACAGTTTGTGTCCATAAAATATTGTTATTACATCTGTTTTAAAGAGTTATAGAGGTGGGGCCATCACATAAACATCCAGATGGTCGTTCAACAACACTCACCACTAGTGAGACTATAAAAGCCCCCAAAATGCAGTAGAACAGAAAGGATTACTGCATGAAATGCAATTATACTTTTCAATGTAGGTAGCCAGAAATTACATCTCCTCTCTCACAAATGTAACTAAATATATCAGCCTTGTCCTAATGTGTATTGACAAAATGTAAAACATGATTACAGCAGTAATATTGTGGCTGGAGGCAAATACAGCTCATAAGACTGGTTAATTTGTTCCATGTTTTACAAAATTACTACTTGTACATGTTGGTTCACTGAATTTTATGGAATTAAAACTAACATTTTGTACACAAGAGGTAAAATCCAGGGGGAAATCCGTGTAACAATTCTGCAGCTATCATGCCATGACTATAATAAGGCAAACTGTACACTACAGATTTCTCACAATTACAAACTTCAACTTATGGGTATGGAGACCTGGACACATGCCCTTGACATAAGGTGATGATGAGAGAAACCAGGTACACTGAGAGAAAGTGACCCTTTTCCTTTCCCCAAATATATTGACAATAGAGTCGCGTGCTGTCATTATCAAGCACTAGTGAACCCTGATAACTGGCGTGGACTTCAGGGAAAGAGTGGTAGCCATCAGCAGGATATTTAGCATTGTATACAGGCCAAATCACCATAACAGCTTTCAGTCACTTCAACTATGACATATATCAATCTATACAACACCGGTGGTGCCTAGCTGATCGATTGCAGCGGGTTATTTAGCAAAATCACGGTCATTGTGGGGCAGCATGATAAGGCAGTCCTGCATCAGTAGTTTGACAACAAATAAACACGAGTAGCAGCGTGGTTATCATCACACCCAGCGTAGCTTAAACTACCACGTTAGACCCGGTTAAACCAACCAAACCTCTCTTCCCAACATACCATGCAGTCTTTGCTAATGATAATGGGACACAACGTATTACACCAGGTAACCGACCTGACCTTAATGATATTTACAGCGAGCTAGCTCCCAGCTAACCAAACTTTTAAGGATCCATTTCTTATTACTACAACAAAACCAGCCCGGTCTCAAATGCTAAGCTGTTAGTCCGTGTTACTGTTAACCGACAGCGGTGGTAATGCGACTGGCTGCCGTATAACACGTTTATAGGCTGTTAGTTACCATGTTGGTTAGCGTTAGCTGTCAGACTGGCCAGCTTCTTGACCTTAGCCTGGCAACACGCTAACTGGCTAAGTCTGCTACACTCATCTTAAATCAATTTAAAATGGACATAAAACTCCACACTGTTTCGTGTCATCTCTTTTTAAACACCCCCTCCCTTTATTTTCTTTTCAGTGGCTCTCTATCCCGGACGCTAGTGGAAAACACTGCCGTTACTTCGACTCGAAGCGCCGTTAAAGTAGCCGTACATGCTAACGCGAGCTAACTGGCTAACATCACGGTTTGACGTTACGCAGTGACTCCAGTTAGCGACACCGGGCTGTCACAGTAACCACATACCTTTAGGATCGCCAGGCGGACACTGAGTTGACTTCGCGGAGTTCACGGTGGATGTGCTTCACAGGAACGGTTCATGGATGTCGTTCCCCGGTGTCCAAACTCATTAACGACGAAAAAAACATCCCGGAGGCTAACGTCATTACAGGGAAGCTCACGCAGCCTGTTTGGCTATTACGCTTCATTTGTCGGAGTGCGAACCTCTGGCGCCACCTAGCGCCTACAGCTGGTTCCACCCCTTCATCCGCCTCTTCCCCCGTCTGCAGGGAAACCTTGATGCCCAGGATTCACGCTCCCACGTTGAACTCGATCGGCAGTAAAGACCGGTGCTGTGTTTCTCTGAGATAGGTAGCACAGTGGTTGAAGAGGAGCTAACAAATATATGAAATAAACTTAAGTAAAATATGATTGAAGATAAAATAAAATAAATATACAACCAGATTCAAATCACTGGTAAAGAGTAATTAGGTACTTAGGGAATTTCATGTCAAATAGAATAAATCATACATACATTCATTATTATTATTATAACATCAATTTATACATTCATAAGATTGCAATCGTCATGTAATAATAATGCAGCAAGATAACAAAGTAAACGTATGTTGGTTGTGTTTGACAGAGAAGAGCCCTTGAAGTTCACACTTATCATTAAATCATGTTAGAACATTTGTTTTATTTTCCATTCAATTCTTAAACCTATGGCAACACGTGTCACCGTGTGGCTGGATGCTGCTGACAGCACTTTCAAAATAAAATTACGCCTAACATTAGTAAACACACCAGTTTATATATAAACGTGCATTTAAGCAGCAAACAATCAAAGTACTCAAGTAAAGTAAACGTGTCAAGCTTTATTCCTTCTTATTTTAAGTCAGACTTATGTGACACACCTGTGTGACTTAAGTGAAAAGAAGTAAAGACAATCAATCTAGTAAATAGACATTACTTTACTTATAGGTTATTGTGAGGCACTAGTGATTGGTTTTCACTATTTCCAAGAGCTTAGGCAACGATAAGAAAAATTGATAACATTTCCGTTTTTATTCTTCAATTGTGTCCAAGTTGATAAAGAAAATTTTTGTTTGAAGGAAAAAAGGAGCCCTTATTTTGAAATCTCTAAGTAGTGAATTCCGGTGTGCAGTGTTGACAGCGGTTGCGTGTTTGTTTCCACCGTGTCCCGTGTTGACAGCGGCTGGGATGACGCCATGGATAACACACACTCACATCCACACACGCACTTTCTATACTACTGCTGCTCTATAAAAGCCCACACTCTCACACACAGTGACACACATCGAGAAGAAACTTTTAAGAAGAAGAAGAAGAAGAAACGTGAACCACCATGGGCTCCATAATCTCACTCGTCTTCTCCCGATTCACCTCCAAGAGACCCGTCAGGATTTTAATGGGTGAGACCTGATTTCAGCAGTAAACTAATCAATAGTTAATTTATTTACTAACCCTTTTACTTTAAAGTTGTGTTTTTACAATTAGGCCCATACAGTATAAAGTGTCTGAGAAATTCAACGTATACTCCAAAACAGGTTACATTACATTCAGGATAGACATTTTTTGTATGATTTTTTAGCAACAACAAAAATTGCTTTGAAACATTTAACATAGTAGGTATAGCTGGTAAAATGTGATATAAATATCAATACAATCATGAACCTGGGGAATAATAACACTTCCTTATCTTCTGCCATGGTTTTCATACTTTCTGTGTGATCATGAAACATGCGTTGAATTACATTTGTGTATAGTATTTAAAAGCCCTTGAACTTAATGAATACTGCAGAAACCCTGTTCAATATTTGGGAATTAATGTATGTATGTCTGTATGTGTCTGAAATGTTGTGTAAATAAAGTTACCTGTAGCAACAATACAGTAGTATTAATGTTGAATGTTGCTAAAACAGTTCATTAATTAGTCTATTACTACATACATACATAATCAATATTACTATTGTCTCTTTTGTGTGTTGCTACAGTGGGTCTGGATGCTGCAGGTAAAACCACTCTGTTGTACAGACTGAAGCTGGCAGAGGTCGTCACCACCATCCCAACTATAGGTCTGTCCACCTGATGTGTTTATTATGTAATATTAAATGTTACAAATTCATATTCCATAAAATGAACTGTGTGTGTGTGTGTGCAGGTTTTAATGTGGAGACAGTGGAGTATAAGAACATCAGTTTCACAGTCTGGGATGTTGGTGGTCAGACGATTATCAGGCCTCTGTGGAGACATTACTACACTAACACACAGGTTACACAACTACCACTACCACTACTATTACTGTTACACTGTTACTATAACAACAGGGCATGTGCAATGACCTGTTTCTGTGTTTCTTTCTTTCTCTCTGTCTCTTCAGGGTTTGATATTTGTGGTTGACAGCAACGACCCTGAGAGGATAAAAGAGGCTGCAGATGAGCTGCACAGGATGGTAACTGGCTTTTTTAGTGTGTCAACACACTGTTTTTCACATAGTACACACACACACACACACACAAGTACATGTAGATACCCAGTTATAACAAAATTGTCTCATTAATACATCAGCTATGTTTTGCCTACAAAAAATACATAATTGTCTTTCCCACCACTGGTTAGACTGTATTACTAATTGGGGAAATGTCTCCTCATGGACCCCAGACTCTAAAGGGCCACAGAATTAGCTAAATTTATGTGAATGTACAAATCAACTCCGTGGCCCCAACACTGATCACTCACAAATTTGTTGTGTCTGTGTGTTGCAGTTGGAGGAGGACCACTTGAGAGACGTGGCCCTTCTGGTTTTCGCCAACAAACAAGATTTGCCCAGAGCCATGTCTGTCACTGATGTCACTACAGCCTTGAGACTATCAGGGATCTCACAGCCAGTGAGTCACAGATTCACCTGATCTTAATCTGTAACACCATTTCAAATGCACAGAAACATGAACCGACACAACAACTGGTTTAACAAGAGTTTAACACACCATGGCTGTTGTTTTATCCCCACGGTCCGTGTTTAAACCAACTGGCTATTTTAATGTCTTTGTCCCTCTGTGTGTCCGTGCAGTGGTTTGTCCAGGCGTCCTGTGCCGTCAGTGGTACAGGTCTGGTCGAGGGTCTGGACTGGCTCTCCAAACAGATACAGCAGTAGGAGCTCTGGATTATTCCTTGTTTCCTGATGACTCTTCTGTGAACTGAGCTGAGACAGTAAAACACAAATGATCCCACACACACTAAATCCAGTTTTGTGCAGAGAGATTTTACTGCTGCGTTTACAGCACACAGAAAATCCTGTAGATCCCAGCTCTTCTGAAAACACCTTAAAACAGGCATGGGCAACTTATTCCACAAAGGGCCAGTGTGGCTGCAGGTTTTTGTTCCAACCAATCAAGAGCACACAATTTGACCAATCAACTGAGATCAGTTGATTAAATGAGTCAGGTCAGGTGTGCTTGGTTGAAACAAAAACCTGCAGCCACACCGGCCCTTTGTGGAATGAGCTGTCCATGCCTGCTGTAAAAGGAATCACGAATACAGGGAGAAATGTCAAAGCAACAATATGAAAGTGGGGAATAATTAAGTTAAAATTTAATTTTAATTTAATCACCTCAAACTGTTTTTAATCTGCAGTGAAAGGTGAAAACTCTGTGCCTCTAAAATTCATATATGTCTATTACTGGGTCAACAGATGAGTTTAGTGGCTGGTTTCAATCAGACTCAGATAAACTGAATGAATGAAATGACTAAATTCACAAAGAACTGCAGTCCTTTACTATCTTTACATGGAGGGTGCTACAGTGAATTCTGGGTAAATGTATGTTTCCAGCAGGTATGTTGCTGAAATGGTAAACATATTATCATTGTATCATCTGTTACAAGTGATGTTACACTTCTATACAAATCAACTGTATGTTCTATGCAAAAATTACATTTCTTCATTACATTATGTCTAAACCACAAATTCAGATTTAATGTGAGTCACTGCTCTATTGGTTTTGTTGGGTAAATTTAAATTCATATCATTTTTATGTGCTGTTGGTTTAAATTATCTGCTTAGGTGTTTCTCTTATTCTCACCTTTGTTTTTGTTTTTTTTTTTCCCATGTAGTCTGTGTTATTTATTCCTCATGTGCGTCAAATATTAAAATAATATTTATTATTGTCAGTTTGTGTGTGTTTTCATTTTTAACACATCCACACACTCCAGTAGCTGCCTCTGTGGTTGTCTTAGAAAATATGAAAACAAGTTGGGACAAAATTTGGAAAAAATGGAAATTCCTATTGACTCAGTATATCAATAATAGTATTGCACCAGTACTGTGGTATTGGCTAATTCATGAGTGAACTCAACAGGATTTAGAGTTCCCCATGACCAGATGCTGACCTCTGACTGTGCATGTCGATACCTTTAAGATAGTTCAACTTATCAGGAATGAAGGTGCAGATGTAGATTTTCAGAAACCTTTAATTATATCCAAATGCTTAAAGGTAGAAAAAATATCAATAAAATAACAAAGAGTCATGTATCATACTACATAGAATAATAAAAACAATCTTAATAATCTAAAAAGATCTCATCTTACATCTTGCTGGAGGAATGTTCATAGGTAAAATAATAATCGAGATTTTATACATTTATATCAAATATTATTAATGTTGTTTTTAAGTATTTATTATCGTTATTATTTGTCTGCATAATGTTAATAACTTCTGTAAAATACTTTGAAAAATCAATCATAGTGAGATTCAGTCTTTGAAAATTACAAGTAACTTTTTTAATATACAAAATATGATATATAATTGTTAACTTAGTCCTGTTGTTGTAAAACCTCCTTCGGCTCTTGTAGCTCAAGGAGATGTGCTTGATTTGGGAAATAAGCAGGCGGACTCAACCAGGTGGAGTTAGTGCTTTATTTATCACCGAAAAGCCTTTTTTTTTTATTAATTATGACACTAGGACATTTATCACTGAAATATATTTACACTTCAACATTGTCAATCCTGTCGTGTTCTGTCTGTCGTTAAAGTGCAACTCCATCAACACGAGTCCATCACCTGGTTACAGCAACAAAGTCCTCCCAAAAATAAACAAAACAAAATCATCATTAGTAGTAACTGTTGATTTCCATAAGCGTTAACTTCCCCACAGCCGACTGAAGAGGTTTTGTCTGTCGAACATGCAAAAGTCTATGATCCTGAAACTACGGATGATCACCGTGAGTCACTCTGGATAAAAGGAAAATTAAAGGCCTCAAAAAGTGACTGAGTACACAGATCCACACTGTGATGTCCGGAGAGAAAAAAAAATTGACCATCTGTCTTTTTGTATGAAGCACAATTCTGATGTTTTGCTACCTCAAGATGCTAAAATTGCAACATTTCCTCAGAGTTCAATGACAGAATACAATTTTAGCAGAGAGAAACCCAAAAGTTGAGGCCAACAGTTCTTTCTTTTTCTTCTTTTAAGAAAGAGGAAATATTATTTATCTCTTATTTATCTTTTACTAAACCATCTTGAGAAACAGCAGGAGCGAGGAGACCATTTGATCAGGTTTGTGCTTTAATCGACTGATCTCCAATGTTTCTCAATGCAAACACGGGCAGAGCGAAGCATCTGGTAACTGGTAATCAGTATATTTTTCTTATTAATGAGCTTTACTTTCATGCAGTTATTAATTTTGTTAGAGACAGAAGTTGCAGAGAAACTCTTCAAATGACATCAGTTTAAAATCTGACTTTCTTTACCACGCGCACTGACGACATGCTAATAACACACTGCAACAAAGTGCATGAACAGCTGAGGACGTTGGGCTGACGGTGGCTAGAATTACACAGCAAAGGAACAAGTGTGAAAGATATAACAAAAAAAAAAGTTTATATTGGCACATGAAGTTGTTTAGTGGCTGGGCACAGCATGTTTTCAGTTGACCTTTGACCTCTGGGAACTAAATCTTTTATTCATTGCAGCTACAGTGATGAGAAAATTTGGTGCTGTTCCAGCAAGTAAAGTCCATTTGAAACTCCAAAAAAACAGTCACACTGCTGATCACCTGCCCCCTCGTCACTGCTCCTTCATCAGTCACAGCGAGTCCAGTTGATCCACAGAGTCAGTGACACCATGTGTGTTTTTGTTTGTTTCCACGTCATACTCAGTGAACCTCAACCTCAATCAATAAGTCTTAAGGTCTGCGAACAGCTGAGCTAAATATGGTTGAAGAACTTATTTTGTTTCAGACAACTAAATCACAATAACATACCTCTTGTTTCAACTTTAGTCTCCAGTTTACAACAGAATCATACACTTGCTCTGTGAGGTTAAATAGGTTTCCACTAGAGATACATATTTATATTTATCAGTATTCACTATTCAAATCCATTTGCATTATAGTTGTCAAGTGCATCACTTTCCTAACTTTCAGCATGACATATGTGGTCCTGTTGAAAACCATAGCATCTTTTGTAGGATTATAATTAAGCTCTGTGTCTTATTTTTTTCCATGAGTGAGTGGACCACTTCTTTTGTTTAAGGGTTAATTATCATATTCATATGTATATGTTGACATGCAGCCATATAAATACAAATGAACCGACAGTTATACTGACACAGCATCCCAAATAACATTTTTTCCCCCAAAGCACAAGGTCCTGTTCTGTTGTCTTGTGTATATCAGCGACACTTATCTAAGTTGGTGTTTAGTTATCCGAAAAATATTCTTTTCAACCACATTTAGCGTCATGTGAACTTAGTTATGGAGAATTGTTGATGTTTCAGATTTCTGAATCTGTTCCTCTTCACCCTCCACTGACAGTAACTTTCCTTAGTTGGTGGTTCTTTTTTTTTTCTTAAGATCAACCATTTGGTCATTGGAAACATCTGAAAATTACAAACCAAAAACACCTACCATAATTTCTTACAGCAAACAAACAAAACCCCAAAATATTTAAGTTGCTCAAGATCTGAAAATCAACAAACTCCCCGATGGAGAATTTAAAACCACATGATCTTTAGTGTTTTTCCTTATTATTATTATCATTGTTAATTATTATCATAATAGTTCCAAATTAATTTGCTAACAATCCCCTAACTGATTAATCATCTAATCACTGTAGCTTTACAATGGTGATGACTCAGTAAGTCATTTTTTATCCTGTGGTGATGTGAGTAAAACCAGAAATAAGATGAGATACTTCAAACAGGATGTAAGAAAAGAAGCAGATGAATAAATCACAACAGGATCAACTCTTCAAAATAAGACTCCCTGTGTGCTCTCTCTCACTTTTTGTCTTCATTTTTCTTTTAGAACATTGTGTATCACAAGTTTAGTCTCCTGTTGCCCTTTGGGATCTCTGAGGTGCCACAGTGCTCTTGAGCACAAGACACCGACACCGTCCAAATCTGAAATCTGTGATTTCTCCTCAGATGTCTCCTGGGTCATTAGTCTTCACATGTTGTTCTGCTTTAAATCCTCTGTCGATATTCTTAGCTCTTTTTTTTAATAAAATAAACATATAAAACAGAAACTTACAGGTTGATCTAGATTTTTTGTCTTTTTTTCGATAGCAGAGCCCGTAAAAAAAAAGCAGCGTTTTTAAACACAGATAAAACACAAGTCTGCGATGAGACCTTTCCTCCTGCTCCTCTTGTACTGAGGGTGTGTTTAGTTTATCCTCCGTTTTCAGAGTGACCTGTTCCACCACCAACTCCAGCAGAGAGGGTGCGCATGTTTTCGAGCCCCAGGCAGCCCAGGTGGGCAGGTGGTGTTCCCCTCCTCTGATTCCTGAGCTAGTGCTGTGTCAGCACCAGCTGGGAGCTCCGTGGGAGGTGAAACATGCGTCCTCTGCATGTTGTTAGGCTTCAGACTCCCCTCTCTTCTTCCCCTCGTCCCCAGCGTCGCTGTCCTCTGACTGGCTGTTGCTTAGCACTAGGAACTGTCCGTCAGCAGCGGGTGGGTTGGCGGGTCGACTAGAAGCGGCGATCAAACGGCTCTGCTCCTCCAGATCCTGAGAGACAAAAGAGATGTTATGTTTAACACAACGATAAATAAAGTTATTGCCCATACTGTCATTTTTGCACTTTTTTTTAAATTATTTTTTGTAGTTTGTAATATTTGGTATCAGAGGTCATATTAGTTCAACAAAGATGTCTCTCCTGAAGCGGTCCACACCTGACAGGTTTCTACATGTGAACATCTGGAGAACATTTGTAGGCCGCACCCACATGTTCACAGGTATTGTGTGCCACTGACAGCCAGAGACAGAGACATGCTGTTTTCAAGTTGTCCATCCGTCCTATACACATGGACATTATGTCTCATTTATTTATTTTCATATTTGTTTCTCTTTTTTGTGACAGAAAATGTTCAAATTCCAAGGCCAATTCTTGTGCCATATAAAGATATGAATCTCATTTTATGACCTTTTCCCAAGTGCTAATCTAACGATGCACTGGATGTATGATCAATAAATCTATCTATCTATCTATCTATCTATCTATCTATCTATCTATCTATCTAGTCACATCATCACCTCCAAAGGGAGGTGATGATTTCTTGTTTTTTGTTTTTTTTTTTAGATGTTTTGCTCTTTTGCCCAAATGTAAACTCTTAGGTTTGATGTTTCTGGGTTAAAGGTTAAAGGTCACCTTCTCTATCTGTCTCTGTTTGCTGAGTTCCTCCTGCTGCTTCTCTTTGGCCTTGTCCTGCTCCTTCCTCTTCTCCACCGCCTGACGGTCCTGCACATGACAAACGAAAACAACAAATATAACTTAACATCCACGACAACACCTGAAGAAACCACTACCACCGCTTCATTATAATGGTGTTTCAATTGAGTCTCACCATCTCAGAGTGGAAGGCTATCTGCTTGGCCAGACCGACACTGTCACAGATCTGCAACACACGAGGAGACACACAGGTCAGTGAGGCCGGTCAGGGACAGACAGAGTGTTGGACAGTGAGACAAACACAAGAGCAGAACCTTCTCTCCATCGTTGTTGGACTCGAAGATGTAACAGACGGCTCGGCTGTCACTCCGCCCACTCACTGACTGCAAAACGAAACCAAACAGCCTCTTGTTGTCCTGGTGGGAGGAACACTGGACCACGCTGGACAGAGGGAACTGCAGCAGGTGAGAGGAGGGGGAGGACGAAGGAGGAAAGAGGGAGCAATAAATTACGAAGACGAGACAATTATAAACCATTAGGAGCATGACTGAAACCACAACAAGGATCTGGTCTCTGGAGACACATCATCTTACCCTGAGACGAGTGACCTGTGTCTGAGGATCAATAAGCCTGAAAAGAAAAGCACACACATTAAATTCTAAGACTCCAGTATTATTCTGAATTAGGGTTATTAGTTGATTAAAATATTCAACTGCAATTATCACATGACTGTCCATGGTTAATCAATTTTTTATTTACATTTAAAATGCTCAAGGGATATTGAATAATGAACAAATATGCTGCTTTAAGCAACTGTAACATGAACATGAACCAAATCAATGACAAATATTGTTCAGCAACCCCTCAGAGGTTTCGCTGCTTTTTGGAATTAAAAAAAAAAGCTCAAATAACAACATGGCTGCTCCATCTGACAGTTTAGCTTGAGGCTGCAGCTGAATGATTTTCATCTACTGAGTCAAACTATGACGCAGGTCAAAGGTTAGTTTAACAATACACTTAGCCAACCCTTCCCAGAGGAGAAACCATTTGATTTTTATGACCTTTCCTTTTTCTTGTATACAAATAAAAGCAGTGTTCACATTTGGCACAAATTCTCCTTGTACATGAAACCAGTGCAACACTCATGCCACACTTAACACACAATGGTTCTTACTTAAGGCAGTCACAGGTGACCAGCAGGTGTGACTCGGTCATCCTGAAGATGTTGTGGATGGCTCTGGCAGCCAGGATCTGTCTCATGGTCTCGGAGATGACGTCTGCTGACTCGGAGCTCCTCACCTCCATGGAGCCCAGGAAGCGAACGATGAAGAGCTGGTGGAGGATCGAGTCTGAACAACACAGACACACAAGAAAAATAAAACACTCACAATGTTGTCTGTCTCCACTCAGTCAAGATTTTTCTAATCCGAAGGAATCAAAATACTTTACACGTTCTGTCATTTTTTAAAATAACATAATAAATCTTTTCGATGTTGAATATAAAATAACGGTAAAATATAGACAGGAGATTATAGTACAGCCATCTTCATGGGATTAAGCAAGGATCCAAACTCTAAAGAGAAACATGCATTTACATGCCAGAGTAAAATAACCCAGTTTAGTCTGGGACAGTTCTTCATGTGTTGATGCGGTGATGTTTTGTGCACCACACTGAGAAGACAATGCTGCTGACTTGGACATTTTGTTGAACACAACAGTCACAAATTTGGAGACGGACCCCAGGCACCATGAAAATGTAGTTTTCATTTTAATCATGAAATATTGAGAAAAACAAGACAAACATGCTGTACCTTCACTGTCTTCAGAAGTGCCATCTCCTGTCTCTCCAAATGGATTACTCCTCCTGTACAACACACACACACACACAATGGCGGTTCATGCTTCAGCTGCTTTAAAGATCTATTTTTGTATTGATCCAATTATTATCATTACTTTCACTGAAGCATCGCACACACACACACTTATACACACCGACCTGCCAGACTGTGCTGCCGTCTTGTTCTGTCCTGAGATTTCCTCACTGACAGGGGAAATGATGTCAAACTGGATTGGGGTTTCTGGGGCAACCAGCGCGTCCAATGACAGCACGGAAAGAGCAGGTGAAGGCTCGGACCCCACAGAGCTGATACTGCTTGTTCGGCCCGTCCGCCCTTTACTGAAATAAGGATGAAGAGAGAAAGACAGAGAGAGATACTGTATCAACGTATCAGTGGAGGTCTCGACCAGTTTAAAATCTAATTGGCCACCATCTTCATTAAAACTGGCAGCTGATTGGTTATGAGGTCATCCATGACACTTCGTCAGTGTTATACTACCTGCCAGGTCTCATGCTCTCGTGTCTCTGCTGGAAGGACGGTGATGGCGTCACAGCTTCGATAGCTGATTGGTTCACTCTGGCTGCCAGCTCCTGCCAATAGGAAGACGGTACTGTTAGCACTAGCCAATGGGAAAACAATGTGAAAGCATCCCCATTACCTTTACTGTCAACTTTCTAAACGAAGACATGGTTAAATTTGTCTCGCTGATCAGGGACAGATTATTCTGTGTTTTTTAAGGCAGACAGTGTAGACAGTGCAACTGAGGGATAGAGGCTATTTAAATAAGTTCACCTGCAAAGTTCATCATCAGTGTGTCACATTATCACAATAGTTATGTTGTGGTGATTTAAGTTATAGCTCTGGTTATTTGATATGGGGTTATGTGAGGTACTCATCCAAATCTAATGCACCCACATCAAATAACATGAGTGATAACATAACTCATTTTCTGTTCTGCTCATTTTTATAACTGCATTAAAAAAGAAAAAGGGATTAATGATGGAGATTATGTGTACTGTTGCCACCACATGAGCCCAAATAAAGATTAAAATGCAAAAAAAATAAATAGTGTCCATGTGCTCAGCATCATCACCACATCCATCCCAACCTATTAAAAACTGTTTTCATCTCAGATGCTGATCTACAAATAATAACACGTTGAAATGGACAGAAGACAAAAATTAAATCAGAATGAGTGAAATCAGGAGAAAAGACAGATCAAAATGACGAGACATGCCTCATATGAAACCAGGATTGACTACGCCTGAAAACCTGTGACATAACAGTTGAGGAGGGAAAAATGACACAGACCTCTGCATTCTCACTCAGGTAGATCCTCTTGGAGATGTTGTTGATGGTGGAGATCCACTGGTGGAAGAAGCAGCAGAGCCATGGTGTGAGAAAACACAACAGCTGACAGTCAATGATGGTACCTTGACAGAAAAACTCTTTACCTCCTCGCAGTCCTTCCTGCTCTCCGCCTGCAGCGTCACCACTCTGACAGAGGATGAGAAAGAGCGTCATTAACCCTGAAAACATCGGGGGCGGCGAGAACATCTGAGAGGAGTCACAGGAAAGTAAAGAACAGGGGATCTCTCACTTCTTGCCATCGAAGGATGTGACCTGGAAGCAGAAGCGGCGGTCGTCACTGTCGACTGCCATGACAGAGCAGTTGTCGAGGTCTGTGACCAGCCCGCCCGCCACCTCGCCGCGGCCCTGCTGCATCAGGTTCCCGCCCTGCGTGAAGAAGTACTGACGCTCCCAGGATGTTGACACCAGACCCGTTTTACTGAGAGACAGAGGACAAAGGGCTACTTTAACCACCTGGCAGCAAATTTAGTGGCATCACAATTAAAGTTGTTTTCATATTTAAGGTTTTTTTTTTTTTTTTTTTATTTGGGTCTTTTTTTTAATAGTTTTTGTTGATTGATTTTTTATCATTAATAACAGTAGACCAGGTTA
>OMNW01004053.1:41213-53364 GCA_900303245.1 Selene dorsalis | reverse complement strand
GACCTGTCAGGCGCGGCGTGTCAGAATATTTATCAGCAGGAAAAACAGCTTGTCCTTGTTGCTGCTGTCATGTATGCCAGAGGGCAGAGAGAGAGAGAGAGAGAGAGAGAGAGAGAGAGAGAGAGAGAGAGAGAGAGAGAGAGAGACTGTGAGCTGTGTGAGCTACTTGTTGACTGCTTGTTGTTAACTGCTGATGTTTTAATAAAATCTGATTGGGTCCAGTCCGTCCTCATTGAGATATGAGGGAATAGGACCTTAACCTGAGGTACCCTCAGTTCAGCTGCTCACAAACAAATCTACTTGTCAAATTCTGGTTTCTTTGTCATTTTTAGATTGTTAGATCTTTATTATTGGCCCAATGGGCGACTGATCGTACAACAACTTATACCAAACAACACAGACAACATACAAAGCAATTAACAAGGGGATAAAGCACTGGAGCTTGAAAAAAAAATATTGACATGCGAAATATACGCCCTAAAAATACATCCCCGGTGTGAAAGGGCCTGAACTCTAAACCAGCCAACACACGGCAATGGCAGGGTACACCCTGGACTTATCACCAGTCTATCACAGCTCTAACATATGAGACAAACAGCTAGTTATGCTCATGTTCACACCAACTTCACGAGTATGTCTTTGAATTGTGATGACCCCAGACAGAGCCCAGGCTCAGGGAGGACATGCAAACTCTACACATGAAGGCCCACGGCCCACTGTGAGCCAACAGCACTGACCACCGCACTCTCAATTCAACAAGATACAAACCTAAAGAAAGGCTTTATAAAATCTGATCCAAGATGACATCATGACCGACTCTGCATCTCTTAGACCTCGCTCATGTGATGCACACAAATGATAATCAATTCTGGTCTTCATCTCTCAACAGATCTCTGATCCATGATTCTGACTGACATGAAGTATGAGAATATCAGGACAACATATGTTACACAGACACAGTAATAACTCTGCAGTCTCCACTGCATCTTCAGAGTCAAAGTCAACAAAGACACGTGGCAAATGATTATAGTCAGTCTGGACAGGTGTACAGTTGTCACTGTATAATTGGTTGAACGGGGTTTGAGATCTATTAGATAATGAGTCCAGGGCTGAGGAGCTGAGAAGCACCTGACTCACCTGCATCTTGCTGGAGAATGCAAGGAGAGCTCTGCTTTTATTGGGCTGCTTAAAATGTTTTGGGTTTAACTGTCACATTTTCTAATGCAAAGAGCCTTCTGTATATTTTCACACATCTTCTGTACCTTGGGAATACCGCACGACAGGTTACATGGTCCGCAGAGAGGGGGACAGACCAACTCATCCGAGCTGGAATTTCTCAGCCCCCCCAGACTGAGCAACACACACACATCTACAGTCGTAACAATATTTGGCTATTTTGGTTGATTGCCTTTCATGTGAGCTTCCAGTCCCGGCATGGTGCCTCGTCTGCCTGCAGCTCGCCGGCTTCAAAAGCTGAACTGACCTCATTTCCCCGTCCTCCCGCTGAGCCCGGCCCGCTGCAGATGGTCAGGCACGGGGAGCTGATCGTCACGCTCACAACACATCTTTGTTCCATTCACCTCCGCTCTTTGACAGCCAGTTAGGCAGCTAGCATTGGTGTGTGTGTGTGTGTGTGTGTGTGTGTGTGGGCAGATGGAATGCAACTGCAACACACATCGTCACATAGGTTATGGTATCGCTAGAAGTTTGGTTTGTTGCCAGAACAAACAGCGGCGCTGTAAAGGGACGTGGGAGAAGTGACAAACACACTGAGGCTCGTGCGGAGGTTCACTGAAGCCAAACCAGACTAAATAAAACAAGACAAAGAGGCAAAAAGGGAACAAATGTTCAAATGTTCTCTGGATTTGTGTTTTGACTGTTTTACAGATGACAGCGAAACATTCAGTCCCACCACCTTCCTACATTAGTATTTCTGACATGTCTTACTCATGTCGGTCACAGAGCAGTGACTGACTGGTTAACTCCATGCACGCGCACACGTGCACACACAGTGCGCACACAGTGCACACACAGTGCACACACAGTGCACACAGGAGAGGCTCACACCAGACCATCCTGTCATTGGGAATGAGTGAGATTTTAATTAAAGTGAGAGAGCAATGGAAATACACAGATATCCCTGGTCGCATTTCGTCAGATCGACAGTCAGGTCAGAGCAGTGGGCTGCGCCAGGCCAACACACACTAATACAGGTTACATTCACTGACAGGTTCGACAGTGTATATTCAGCTAAATCATTTCTTATGGTAACAGTTAGAGATCACCAATTTTATAGTGGCCTTTTTCGTATTTCAAAAGCATGATTTGGTAAAACTATCTTGAAAAATGTATAATGCAATGTCTATATGAAAGAAGAAAAAGTATCAAAAGTAACAAACTAAAAAACAAGAAGTGCCGCAGCTTACTGATTTTAAAATAAGCAAACACTGATCTTTAAGTAACTTTAAGTTTTCCATTCTCACACACACACACACACACTACCCAAGCTGTACACTACACACAAATTAAGCTAATAAAGGTGCATGTGTATGTGTACTTGAGCTCTTGTCCCTCTGCAGTCTGTTCAGTCAATCCCTGTGCTCCTCTCTCTGCATTGGCCCACTGAAATCACATAGACTTAGACTTTCTTATTATTAGAGATTCCAGGGGGGCACATCTTGATAGCTGCACTGGCTTCCTTTGCCTTTCAAAAGGGGCAGAGCTCCGTGGGAAATAGTAGGAGAGACACAGCCCAAGGGGGGACCGGGATCTGACACAACACCGGCGGGAGAAGCAGGTCGCTACATCTGAACACCCCCCCCATGCACGCATCTGGCACAAAATAAAAGCTGTCCGACGTGTTACTATGTTTACCATACCATTTGAGGCTTCTTCTATTTTTTTTCTCTCTGAAATTTTCACTGAGGTCCCTCCCTGACCTCATAGCTGGATACGGCCATGCAGACATGACATCAGATGGTTGTATATCATATTGAAAAGATCTGAATATATTTGTACTGAGATATGACTAGAATCATGAGTCATTCTAGTCTAATTATCTCAGTAACGCTGGTAAACTATTATGATATCCACATTGTCTGGTTGCCATAGTGTTGCATTTATAGGTGAGTGTTTGGATTTTGTTGACAGTGTAGTAGCCTGGGCTTTGCACTTTCCACTTACCAAAAAATGATCAACTCTGGCCTCATACTGATTCTCACACTACATTTATTGCCACTTTTGGACCAATGACATTGGAGCTCCACCTAGAATGACCCCCAGTGGCATATTGGCCCTGGCTAACAGTGACAGAGGGTAAACAGCCCTGTGCTGAGCCATCCCCCATCTGGGCCTGTTTGACAGTGTGCACCATTATTACACCAGCACAGAACACAGGCTGCAGGAGGTGTGCATCAAAAACACCAACACATATAAAAACTGGGCCATATTTTCACAGCAGCACCTAAATGTTATTATTATATTATTATACATTGACTTGAGCACAAGAGTCATCATCCTATTTCTGCTCAGTGATGATCAGTTGGTGTTTGCGACTGTGCAAAATACAATCCGGGAGTGACAGGAAGTTTCTTATGACCATACAGTCGGTGATGAGCAAACAGTGTCTAATGAAGTGTGAGGAGAGAGTGGGCAACGGCCTAGACGGCTTTGTGGACAAGGTCAGTCGCTGTAACAGTCTAATCTGAACACAAACGTGGAGGCGATGTATCAGTGCAGCTTCTCTGGGTGTCTAACAGTTCGGGCTGCCAGCCTGACAGCCAGAATGTACACACAATAAACCCTCAACACACCTTTCCATTCGCAGGCACCCAACCCATTGTGGTAATGTGCATTCAATGAGTCCATAAAACAGTTGCATGAAAGAAGAGCCCTTCGCTAGTTGCGGTGCATAAACCTAAGCAGATCATTTAAGGGTGTTATGGAGGATATAGAAGCAGCGGATAGCACATTTTCTATGTTAAAACGGCTGTGTTGTCTGTGCTGTGTCTGTAAAGCCTGTTGTCTCGCTCTCTGTGCTTTGTATTAGAGAGAACAAATTGTCCTTTGAGGGCCATAATGACTTAGACATACTTAGCAAAGGAAAAGGAGCCAGGCCTCATTCTGTGGGTTGTGTTGATGCTTTGTCAACTTTTTGTGTTGTAGAATTGATTTATGATTCTCTTGACCTTGTTCGCAAACGCACAACTCCAGCAAAATGATGGAGGGAAATACTGAGGAGTGCCGTGGAGCTGTGAAAGCACAGACTGTCTCAAAAAGTTAATGTGAAGGAAAAGTATAGTTTAGAAGCAGGGAGATGGTGTAATGATGCCTGACCTGGCAATGAACTGTCATTCAGCATTTGGAAAATGCTCGAGTATGGACCCGAATAGAACAAAGAGGAACTTCAGGCAACACAGCTGAAGATTATTGAAAAAAGATCCCACATCCCAAAATCACAACTCATTTCCTCCATCATTTCAGCAAGAAGTAAGAATTACAAACAACAAATCTGACTCTGATCCTGAACTACAGTAGTAGTATCACTGTCCTTATTAAATAACTACACAAAACTAAGGTTTGTGCCAGCTTATCACGACCCTACTTATTTGTTATTTCTACAGGGGATTAATAAGCTGAATCATCTAGAAACTAGCTATCATAACCTGCAGCATCAGTTACACCTCTGACCACACCCAGCATCATAGATGGTTACATTTTACTGGTACAGTCAGAGGTATTACATTACATGCAAACCATTAGCATTTCTTCACTTACGAGTTTTACAAGCATAAAGAAACACCAAACAAAGTACTGTTTAGGCATTATGTCAGAGTTAAGGCTCAGGAAGTCCATCTCCTCCACCACAGCACTTCACTGTCTTGTTAGGGACAGAGAGTATTAGATTTTTATTTGTGTGTGTGTGTGTGTGTGTGCGTGTTTTCCTCAGGAAACAGTCGTGGGTTGTGCATGTGTATGCCAGTGGCCAAACAGTAACATGCTGACCATATCACCATAATTCATCCTCAGAGATATTATCTGCCTCCATATTCCACAGGCAGATCAGCAAGCCTCAGTGCACACAGAGAGCAAGCATAATGGAGGGAGATGCAGGAAGAGAAATCACCCAACGCTGCGAGAAACCACAGAAATTCTCCTCGCCTTCTTTTGCTTTAAAATGAACACAAGCAAAGCCAATTCATCTTGGTGCAAATGAAAAACTCACACAAGCGCAACATGGCGCAGACATCATCTGCAGCTGAGGAGAGACAACAGTCTGTACAGAGGTCTGCCAGAGCAGCACAAACAATTAATGCAGGCTGGGCCAAGCCCAGGGTTCATTAACCCCCCCAGGTAAGGCCCTGTCTCCTGGGAGGGTGGGGGCCCAAAGACCCCTGAATGTCAAGTAGCTCCATGTGCCTGGTGCTTATGGAGTACAGCACCTGGGGCTTAGCAGAAAGACCCAGAGACACTAGGGCTAACACAATGTAAGGACACATACACACAGACAAAGATGGCAGTTCAAGTTGTAACATTGAGATATTCCATATTCCAGTTTTTGGATAGATGCTCACAATTTGGAGACAAAGGTTGAGAATTCATGTAAAGCATCATATTTCAGTTCATTTATGGAACAGCTGCAGTGAGGAACTGAACAATTTGTACATTCTCAATACAACATAACAATGAACAATAATAGTTGTTCTGGTTTAATATCAGTTTGAAACATAAATAATCTACAATCTCAGTTTTAAATTGAAATTATCTGTAGTGGTGAGTATGAGTATCAATCTTCAAAGTCCATATAAGAGAAAGCCTTTGTCAGGATAATAAATCCCTAATTTCTGGGTACATCCCCTTTATTATTTTAATTGTTCTCTCTTTTTGTCTCTTGTCTTGTTTCTCTTACCATTAATGTATACTGAATTTATTCATATTTGTATTGTTGTAAATAATTTTTATAATTTTCATTCTGTTTATCCACAGTTTTGTCTGTGTTTGTCCATGTTTGGGCAGTGGGATGTGTTGCGCCACAGGTAGTAGAAAAAAACAAAAAACAATCTCTGTACAGTGACTGTATTATTCATGACTTGTCATCAATAAAAAATACAAACATGAACAAGGTAGAACCAATGTCTGGGACACTGCCATGATGCTGTGGTGAGGACACACTTTAACCTCTCTCTCCAAACACTCATTGAATTGTGTTGCTCATTTAGGTAAGTCGTAGTGTAATCTTATGCTTACATTTAAGGGTAACTTAATTTGAATACACACACAAGCTCTGGCCTTGCCTCTTTGAAAATATCTCATTTACATTGGTGGAGCAATGACTGGGCTTGTAATTGGCAACAGTGATTAACTGCTAGGTGAAGAGGGGGCGCAGAGTGGGGTCAATACACAGTAGGGTGGGGGCAAAGAATAAACAAATGCAAAGGAATGAGTGAGGAAAAGAAAAAGAGTCAGGGTGAGAGACAACTGAGGAGAGAGCAGTGACAGGAAGAGGAAAGTTAGTAAGAAAGGGTGCAAAGGTGAGAAAACCCGCATGTGTGTGTCTGTGTGTGTGTGTGTGTAGATATCTGTGGCCGGACTAGTGGCTGACACTGTGTTGTGAATGTTAAGCAGAGCAGTGTAGGGTGGTGGCATGCAGTCCCAGTGATTAATGTTGACACAGTAAGAGGAGGCCAGCCTGTTGACATCCATTACTGCTACTCCACTTAACGAGGCCAGGGCCGCAGAGACACCCACCACACCAGGCCGACCACACCCACCTTACCCAGTGTGACAGCTCACACGGGGGGGCTGAGCAACCCTCGACCCTGCTTTAGAGCTCAGGGGGTATTCCATCAAAGTGGTTAAGAACATCCAGAATATGGTGTAATCTTAAAGCTTGAATTAGCGCTAACTCTGAACCAAGCTCCGACCCGTTCCATCAAGATAGATCAGCTGGCTCCACTGGACGCTAATTCAAGCCTCACCTGTAACCCTCACCTCGTCCAAGCCCACACCACGCCAGTGCCAAGAATATCTTAAAATGGCCCAAAGCTAAGGAAGTGCACACACCAAAGCTTCTCCACAGTGGAGTAAACGCTCCTTATGGAGATTAATGATGGACTTAATGGAAGGACTATACAACAAGAACAGGAAACACTGCTGCTGTTAAGGTAAGAGAGGAGGCCAGGAACAAAATGACTGACAGACTCAATGCGTGAGTGACAGAGAGTTCCTTCCATTTCAGCATCATATGAAGGTCTGGTCCAGGTACGTCCTATAGCTCACTGGGTAGAGCAAATGCGATTTGAAGTCATAGTCCTCCCTGCAGTGAGTCTGAGTTCCCCCCGATGGTTCTTTTCTGCTCGTCATCCCCCTTCAGTCCCCATTCATGTCACTCCACCTGTCCTCTTGAAAATAAAGGTGTAAAAGTTAAAAACCTCATCAAAGGGACAAAATGACTGTAGATAGTGACACCTATTAACATTTCATTCATTTAATAGACCTGAAGAAATTCACAAAATGTATGTAATTCATTTTAACAAGTGATATTTATCACATTTATTATTTTTTAATTAGTTTGAGTGATTTGAGTGTTCACAAGTACTTTTGTGAACCTGGGTCTTACTCCACTGTTTGTCAGACTAGTGAGGACTAGTCAGACTGATGCGTTGCAAACTGATGAAGCCCCTTGGATAAGAGGTGAAACGTCTTTATCTTTTTGCTGTTTTAGGAAAATCCCAGTTTAGTTTTTCCTATTCTGTCACTTTTAACACTGCATTCATGACGTTAACTGCTGAGATTCATGATCTTAGTGGAACCACTCAAAAGAAGTGATCAGACAGGTTGAAAAAAATTGGAACAGATTATCTACACTTGTCTAACTGGGCACAACTGAAATGTTGCTGGTTGTTGCTACTAATCCTCAGAACAAGCCAGGCTGAAGCAGTGAAATTTTCTCCAATTAAACTGTGATGGACAGCTCTGGTTATAATTCAACCCCCACCACCTTTGTTTTCTATTCCAAATATGCCAGCTGCTGAGAAACCTAGAAGTTTGTTTTAAGCCTGTCTGATCATCTGACTACTCCTTAATACCTGACCATCATCACCATGTTCCCAGTAAGAATTTGTCAAATGATATCACTGATGAGGCTAGAATACCCTCTAATGCAGCAAAATTGTCCATGTAACAAATCATATTGTGAAATGTTGCTCCATTTACAACACGCATGGTTGGAAGTGCAGCCATGGAGAACATGCACAATACAATGGTGTGGCAGATGAATGCGTTTGATGTGCAGGAAAATCATTAATTAACAGAGAACAGTTAATCATTTCATAAGGAGAGACCAGTGGGGGGGGTACAGTTGAGATTGTTCACTCCTTCCCTTGTTTCCTTGTGTCATTTACAACAAAACCTTTTTGAGGTGAGCTCAGAAAACTGTTTAGCTGTGATGATAAAGCATGTCAGCAAGTAGTGGCTCCCCACCTTTTCCAGCTCCTGCCCCACTTGAAAGTTTCAAAAATGTTGATTTTTGCATTCATAAATCTCCCTAAGCATTTTCTGATCAGGATCAACTTAAACATAGAAGATAGTTTAAGCTTGTTTGTTCCTACAAAAGAGAGACCACTTGTTGATTCTCCATCTGTCACTTGACTGTCTTTCCTTTCCTAACCAGCGTTGCATTTTGATTTTCAGGTGTTTGACATGGATGTGGTCTGTAAACAGCACATTATACTGAAATAGCAAACAAGTATCAAGTACAGTCCAGTCTTTTCTAGAAATGCATCTTTCCACCAAAATTGTAGTGTTTCACTAATGATTTGTTGGACAGATTTGGAGGTTGTACCAGGTCAGATATAAAACAAAGCATGATGAAAGCCTGCAGGTGTAAAACAAGACTATCGACAAAATCATGTGAGGAGAGTGGATGTGGGGTCTAAATGAACCGTAGCGTATCTTACATTGCAGTTAATAATAGATTTTAGTTTTTCTTTCTGAATACTGTTCTCAAACTCATGCAACACCATGGTAAAATTTCTATGAAGGCAGACGTTTCTGTTTAACATCTTAGCCGTCGTGCAAGTAACAAATGAATGAATCGTTAATAGAAATTGATTGTTGTATTGATAGTTCAAGATATTGCCATTTACATATATGTTATGTGCTCCAGCAGAGAATGCTCACATGTGGAAAATTGCAAAGGGTGCACAAACACATCCCACATGCAATTTTCCTTGCTGCTTGCAAAGAGCTGAGAACATTCAAGATATATATTGAATGCTAATTTTCACAAACACAAAACACACACAAATACACACTTCACACCTACTATTCATCTGCACTGTCATCCACTCCATCTACCACCACAGACTCAGCATGGGGTCCAATAGGACATTGATTTCTCTAAGTATATCTGGCTGTCTCTTCTTCTCCTGCTCTGCCCTCGGCCCCTTTTTGTCACCACACAGAGAGAATGAGCTCAGAAATGACTGTTTGCTGGATGGCATCGCAGACGAACACTGTCCCTGAACCTCGGGAGCGAAGGCAGCCAGTACTCTCACAATTACACTGCTGCATGACACTTCCAGCTCTTCTCTTCTTTTTCTTTCCCCTCCTCATTATCACAAAACCCCATCAGTTCTTTGAAGGAGGCCCACTGATAAAGGTGGTGGCGGCTCCCGATGGAACTACCCGCCGCCTCCTCCCACTCTGACACTGACGGAGGCTGACTCTCAATCAGCAGCGGAGAAGCCAAGGGCTTTTAAACCCGAACCTGCAGCCACTTCAAAGGACCCCGAACCCCCGTCTTTAGAAAAAAGCTAAAGTAGCGTTAACACTGAAGCAAATGTGTCTAGAAGTCAATTACCTGCTGGAGAGTGGTAATGGAGATGATTGTGGAAATGCTGTAAGCAGGTTGAGTGCTGTGGTGGGTTTCACTATTATAAAAGCCTGGTGCTTTGTCCTTGTCTGTTCAAACTGTGGCGCTAAATAAGAGAGAGCAGAAAAGAGTGTTTGACAAAGCCTCGGAATTTATGGAAAATGCTTGAATGTAGCTGAGAGCAATCAGCAGCGATAATGCACGAGAACTTTTCCACTTCCTTATTCCAAGAGAAAATGAAGAGTAGGGTAGACATGATCAGGCAGGTTTCAAAACCTTTTGCATTTGAAAGTAGCAGCTCAGTCCACAGCACTTTCATCTTTCTTTCAGAGGCCTTGGCTTTTATTATGCAAAGCTAATCAACTAATAAGTCCTACAGGTAACATGGTCTACTCAGACACCACCACACCATCACAGCCACATGTACCGTCCATATGAATAGCAGAGTTTATACTCTTATCAGCCACACAATATTTGCAGCTAAAATTGAATTTAAAGAAAACAGAATTTAAAAATATCTATTAAAAGAAAACAAAAGGAGAGAGGAGAGAGAGAATAAGAGGTTAAGTGAGACAAAGAGTTTCTGCTGCTTTGACCACTCCATATCAACACAGCCCCATCAATACAATGCATCAGACTGATCCCCAATTCCCAACCCTCCTCTCTCCACCTCAATCTCTGTCTCTAGCCGTCCCCTCCCACTTGCATCTCTGGCCATTGACCACCCAGGCCTGGCTGGACTGATAGCAAAGCAGTAGGAAGTGGCCGCTGCTGCTCTTGAATATTTGTCTCCCACTGCGTCAAATTGACCTCCATACTGCGGTCATTTCCCCCTGACCCTGTGTGGCTAACGTGAAGCCCAATGAGTCTGACCAAGCTGTCACTGTCTGCTGTTACAGACACACCGGCCCCGCACAGACAGTGTTTACTACATGTAACCTGATGGGAGTCTGAAGCAGAGGTCTGCAAAGGTTCATTCAGAAGGCTAGGAGCCAAACCAGACTGGATCCAAACCATCCACAATGTGTAGCAGCAATAATCCACATGTAAATGCCTCCAGGCTGCTTCAGACTAACCACACATCACTGCTATATATTTGAGACTAGGACTCAGTATACAGCCTGTTAGACCTCACCACAACACTTTTGTTTCAAGTCTTCTAAAGAGTGTGTGACATGACAGCAGTGATGTGGTGTGTTTCTCCTGGGTGCCGTGTGTGTGTTAGGTGAAGTTAATCAAAGTGAACGCTCTTCTTTCAAAACTCTTCCAACCAAAGCGTTTAACTCGGTGCCTGTGATATGATTTAGTCCCTAAGCCCTTGCTATCTACGGTCTAGAGCCACCGGCTTCCATAAACCCAAAGTCCAGACTGGGACCCACATCTCGGTCTCCACCTCGTCCTCCTTGTCTGTGGTCTGATAGTATCGATTGGCCATTTGGAGCAAGGGAACTCCAAAGAGACAGGCATAATTACAAGGAGATAAGGCAATCTAGTGCAATTAACCACTCCTCCCCTGGCAGCCTCAGCCACGGACCATCTCTCATCCTAAGTAGGAAATAAATTACCTCAGCCCAGCAACCACCATCACAGCCACTGAAATATAGGAACAATTAAACAGGAATTAATTCTAATTCATGCAGCCCCTATCACTAAAGGGACATATTTTAACCACAGTATTAAAGAACTATTACACGAAATTAATTGTAAACCGCAGTTTCTTTGATCCACGTAATAAATCACTGCTTCTTTCATAAAGAGCTCAGAAGAGATAAGTTTAACACCGTTGTTAGACATTTTATAAGGTTGGAGGGTCGTTCTGAAAGGGGCTTTGTGGAGACGTTTTTTCATTAGGATAAATAAATCTTGTCATGGAGTTTAGCATGTGGCCCACACGGAGAAAGACAGGAATTTTTTTTGTTGAAATGTCAATTGCGCTTTTGTCGGAGGCAGCGTTTCAGCCACCGTGGAGAATATATCCCCAACAATGAAGAGTCTGAAAGAGCATTTTGTGCCAAACTTTAAATAGCAGAGGTGTTCCTTGCCATAGGTCTAGAGACTAGGTCAGAATTACAACTGTTAGTAATGAGGACAGGGAGCATCTCCCGCTGATCCATTGAGCAGAATGAGAAACAGACTGTGGAATTATTCATTACAGGCGACTGCAGCATCATCACTTCTCACACTTGCCTTGTTTATTTCTGAATTTACAATTTCAGCCAATTTTACACCAGATTACCGCAATGTCAGGCTGCCACTTTTCTCCCTGTGGACTATTTT
>OMNW01004053.1:23936-37922 GCA_900303245.1 Selene dorsalis | reverse complement strand
TATATATGGTGTGCTTTAGCTGGGTTTTCACCTGGAAGGCTCTATGGAAATCTTTCACACTCTTGAACGAAGTTATACTGTGAGAGAGCGCCATTCACAAACTCCAGAATGAATGCATTCACAATAATGTTCATCAAGCGGAAATACAGTGTGTTCAGTTCGCATTCGTCCAAAATATGAAGGAGTTCATGAAGTTTTATTGAACTTGTTGAAGCACAACACTGGTCAGTACTGTGAAATAAACGACACCACTCTCCTCTGTTTTGGACAGGCAGATAAAAATAATTACTGACGCCAAAGGAGGTTCTTGATTCAGTTCACATGTTGCTAAACTATGATTGGTATGTGGATATTAAGAACTTTCTAATGTTGTAAAGTGAAATTTACACAAGGGTCAAGGTTGTGCATTCATACTGTGAAAGTATCAAAGTGCTCAGGTCACACCCACATGGACCAACCATGCAATATCACATCAAACAAGCAATTATCCTTGTGATGCCATCATATATGTTCAACATTCCTAGTGGGATGTTAGCTACAAAAAAACAGAGCACAGTGTAGCAATAAGTGGCAGGCAGCACTTCTCTTTATCTGCATGGGATAAAATGAAGCATCAGCTGGTGTGTGACTTCCAAGCCACCTTTTTTTCCATAGATACAAGCAATTACAAATGTAAAGACATTTGAGTTAATTTGGTGATTTGTGTGTGTCGGGTCCTGGGTGTTTAGTATACTGTGGGATTTCTCTAATGTCTGGTCTCCTCTCCCCATGCAGTAGATGGCCAATGCAACACACCTGGGTTGTGTGATCTCAGGTTATAAAAGCCCAGCCTCCCCATTGTTTGCTCTCTCTCAGACATGGAGGATCACCCCGGCCACTCATGTTTTGTTTTCTGTTTTACAGCACCTCCAAACATACACTTCCACTCAACCACGGACAGCGCAGTCCACAGAACCAAAGGTATCTGTAACCACTGCAAAGTCTAATTTTCTTATCACTACGTACGTACTTCCAGTCTGAAATATCACCTAAATGCGATACACACAGTTGATACCAGGAACTCATTCAACGAAACAAACAGTGGGGGAGCGAGGCTTCGGCACACTACGTTAGATGCAGCGCATGGGAGAAGTATAGATAAACAACGGCAAGAGAAGCTAACAAATGCCAAAGCGAAGTGGATAGCTACAGACTGCAGGCTGATTAGTGACCGACTTTTTGTGTTTCACCTCACTCAGGGACATTTGGTACTAAACATAGACTGGTTATGCTGCTCCCTGATAAAAGAAACCCGTTTCTTCAGTATTTTGTTGCATTTGCTTTGATTACATTGTTTAAATTGAGATTTACACTAAATATTTTAACTGCTACTGTATAAAAAGATGCTTGATGTTAAAAATGTTTGCACAACAAATGTTATGGCACTTTCGTTCATTGCAGTACATTTAAAATAAGTGTGCTATACACTACTTTTGAATTCACTATAGGATTTTGTGTAACAATGCGATTAATCGGGATTAATCGCAAAGAAGTCATGCGATTAATCGCAATTAAAACTTTTAATCATTGCTGTACCCTAGTAATTTCATTAAACCCAGTGTCCTCCTCATCATTTTGTCATGGCCCAGAGCCAGGTCATGACAGTGCAGCACTTTCTTTCTTTTACTTCAAAGAAATATTAACTAGATACACACACGTGCACACACATAGTGTAGCCTTGTTACCACATACTGGGAACTGGTGTAGCTATCTAAGGGTTAGAGCCAGGCAGAGGGGAGATGGCAAAACAGAAAAGAGGAGCCAAGGATGAAGGGGGGGACGAGGAGAGGGGGAGAGGGAGCTGTCAGCTGGTTCTGCATGGCTGCCTTTAAGTCGTATTGAGGCAAGGCCAGGCTGAGCAGCGCCCCAACAGTGACACACAAACACACACACTGTTACAAAGACACACAAAACCCATGTACACTCCAATGTGACTCTGACACAAATCTGAAATATTTCTAGCCACGAAGGGTTTGTCACTTATTAATCTCCAGTGTTGACGGCTCAGACAGTAGCAGCGGCCAAATGTGAAAGGACGTGGAGACTGACCCCTGGCCTGCCCAAAGCTCTTCTGTCTGGATACACACAAACGGAAAACACACACCTCTAGCCCACTTGATATGCTCAGCTGAAAGTTGAGTGTTAACTCTGTCACTGTGTACGACTCCAAATCACTTTCTGCCACAGTGCTAGCAAACTGTGTGTGCGCGTGTGTGTGTGTAAGACAGTGAGAGATGGATAAAAGTGAAGCAAGGAGAGGCTTAATACAAGTTCAGTGTGTGTGAGATGAGAGAAAGAAAGAAGAGAAAGTAGTGAGGGGTGAGATAGGGGTTGGAAGAGGAGCACAGATGCAGTTTGGGGAGTGTCAGGGATGTCGTCCCTCCATCTTACAGCACAGGGTGATGGAGGAAGAGGAGGAAGGGGAGGAAGGGGGATGAGGTCTGATGGATGACCCAGAGGTCAAAGCAGATTGTGACTCATTTTCCTGACCCAGTGTGAGATCTCACACAGAGGGCCAACCTGCTGAAAGGCAGCAGAGGGGAGGCATGTACGCACTCACACACACCAGTAGACTGTCAGGTTACACAGACCGACCAAATGTGGACCTCAGTCTCTATTCAAAAAAAAAAGAGGTTGATGGGGTTGTTTCTTTCTTTTTTCTGTCCAGCATGGATGTAGTTTAAACCGAAAATACACCTGTGCCCGTCTGGACTGATGTGCTGGTCTTCAAATGAGCTGTGGTCAGGATGATTGTTGGTCTGTTAGGATCTCGGGGTGGCAGAAAGCAACTAACTAACAAAAACCTGATTTTCAGTCGGTGGAATTTTATTTCAGTTAATCTAAGGCCACAATATCAAGAAAGTAATATGCTTCTACACGGAAAAGTGCACAATGCACAAACTGCTAACAGACACAAATGCACACACAGACACACACACACACACACAACTGGAGCAGTGGAAATCACAGATAATGTGGGTTTCTTACAAAAAACTTAAAGCCTGAAACTTTGGGCCCTCATTCCATTTTCCCCTGGGAGTGGGGGAGATGGGGGGAAAGGGATAGTCACCGAGGGAGAGCCAGAGAGAGGGAGAGAGAGGAGAAAGGGAGAGAGCGCTGCGAGCCATAAACAGCTGTTTCTGTCTGCCTCCCCAGCTCTGACAGTGATCATTTTTCTCTGTAGAGAAGCGCTCTCTCTTATTATGTTATAATAGCAATCTGCCTTGCACCTGGTTTTTAAAAGGAGTGGGAGATAAGTTTTAGTGCATGCTACACCTAAAACACTCCATGATTAATTAAGAGAATAAGTGCGACCCTATGCACCTGGCACTGACCATTTTTTCTGCTGTTAAAATAGTAAAAGCGAATTTGGATGTGGCCTAAATGCACTTCCTCCATTTGTTTAGTCAAAACAGAGCTCTGTTTGAGGCACTTTACAGTGATGCTGATGAACTCTTCTAAAAGAAAAAAATATTAGACTGCATTCATCGCCTGTACCTCACACACTTACATACACACCTACAGGCAATTTTGTGTCACCAATCACCCTAATGTGCATGTCTTTGGACTGTGGGAGGAGGATGGACTCTCTCAACTCTCCCAAATTTATAGCAAAGTCGCAGTAGTGCTGAGCAGCTTCTCCATTCTGGGCATATGCAGAGCCAAGGGCATTAAGTTACTGTTCCATTACTACTCCAAATATTGAACAGTCAATTTGGCCACTGCACCACAATCAGCCAACTTGGTGAACTTGGGCATGTACACCAATATGACCAGCCGAGGGCACACAATTCAACTAACAAATCAGCCTCCTGTCAGTAGTGGATGAATGAGTAGTGTATATAGGCTGTAACATGACAAAGGGAGGTAAAGCCCTGATTTCAATCATTCCTGTGAATATAAAAAGCAGTAAAAGCTTGTGATGAAATGTAAAAATTTCATTTCAGATGTTGGCTTCAGTAGTGGTTGACAGCGTTTGCTTTGTTGCAGGGCTGGAAAGACGTGATATTTCATATGCTACCAACATTCTGTTCAGACCACTGCTACTCAGGCCTATTCTGAACTACATGCGTTGTTTACATACTCTGAGGCATTAACTGCTGACCTTTTGTAAATGGGGGAACACACTCGGCGACCTTCTCTTACAGAAACAGTCTGATCCCAGTACCAGAGGCAGATATAAAACCCGGGCAAACATATGCTTTCCCTCTTCAGCACAGTGCACACAGCTGTAAACATGAAGAGTGAGTATCAGCAGAGTGACCCATCTGCCACAGTGTTTACTGCGAGAACGTCTGAGACAGTCAGTGACAGCCCCAGAGACATTTCTCCTTGCTTACCTGTCTCTGCAGTCACTGGGCACTGGAAATTCACCAGCCTGCCTGGTGTTAATTTGAGGCCCTCCACTTATCTGTCAGTCATTGAAGCTACGCTCTACACTCCACAATATCTCTGCCTCGCTGCTCATCATCATCATCATCATCTTCACATCCATTCACACTGTCGCCATAATACCTTTTAGCACATCTCGTTAAAGTCCTGTCTATTTAAAGTTACCTATTGATTTCTCCCGCTGCCTTTAGCCCACACGCGTTATCCGTTACCTGGCTAAAAGAGGCAGCCTGTGCTGGGGAAGTTTACCCGTCAGTGAAAACCATTTGATCATTAACAGTAATTGGTGCTAAGCCTGCAGTCCTCACTAAGATGAAAAAATAAAACCTTCCTTCACTGCTGCCTGTGACCACAATACTGATTATTACTTACACACACACAAACAACAACAACAAAGCAGCTGTGATTTACATCCACAAATACACACACACTGTATGTATGTATGCATAATGCATTGTGAAACTGTATTGTAGCTTCCAAGATGTTCTCACACATAAGATGCTCTTCAACAGGAAGTGACATGAAAAATGCTAATAATGCTGATAGTAAAATTCATGCTCAAATCTATTAAGTCATCAATCACACAAAAAGATTTTAGTTTTTTGTGTTAAAACAACCATTTAATTAGGATCCCATAATGAAATGAGTTAAACTGCTCATGCCTCAGTGACTCCTCCACCTCAGCCACACCTCTTGGCTGTTGTCTTATATACATCTACAGTTTCAATAATAAAATGCTGCCCCTCCCTCCTGCTTTAGTTGATCTTATTAAGTAAGCATAAAGATACTACTCCTCTCATTTACGAATAGGAAAATTAATCCTCAATCACCACCCCCCTTTATTATCTTAATTAGCTTGCACGTATCAAATTAATTCATTTGCAGAGCTCAGTGTGGCATACATAGTCTCACAGGCCAACAACAACACAGGGTCCAGGACTAGTGTGAGCTCTACATGGTCCCTGTTATATCTGTTACAAGAACCCCACTGTCTCTTTTAGCTCTGCTTTTCTTGACGACTAACCAGGTCATACAGTCTGAAAGGTCGAGCTCCTCTCCCTCTGCTAGAATTAGTTTACTAATCTGCTACAGCAGTTCTGTTGCACCACCTCACTTAATCAACTCAGATGGAACATAATGAGGAACAGAAAATCTTGATATGCATATGCAAAACATGGACTGTCAACAGATTTCACCTGTTTTTCATATCACTTCCACTCTTGCAAAACAAACCTGCTCACAGCTGCTAAAGCCTGACTCAAGGCTTCAGGTGGTGGCTGTCACGCGAGGCTAGGCTACGTTTAGCTGACCTACGTTGCTAAAGCTAACCCAACACCTGCCAGGTACCTACAAGTCCATAAGTGTTGTACTAACGTGGTTACCTTTCCTAAGTTTGGGGGGGGGTTGTTTGTTTGGAACTCACCCAGCCTGGCTAGTCGGGTGTCTCTATGGTGGTTCCAGCCTGATGGTTTCCTTCCATGCCTCTCGGTCCAGTCCGTCGGTGTCCGCGGCCTGTCCGCTCCCGGTTGAAGATTGTTTTTGTTTTTGGTTTTGTTTTTAAGACGCCCTAAACAAAAAGGAGTGGTGTTGCGGAAGTTGACAGTTGTTTTGTATTGTGTCCATACGTCTTCATCCCCCGTGAAACGTCTCCCCGCGCATTTTTTTTTGTTTTGCACCTGCCCGGTGGAGTCTCCCGTCACACATTACACAGCTGCCACTAATTTGGGTTGATTAGCCCGGAAAGACCACGCCCCCTCTCACGTGCTCTCACCTGTAGAATACGTCATGCCACACCTACGAGACTAAGTCACAACAGTCTCGTTTGGACAAGTTAGAAAAAGAACCTCCAAACACCTGCCAACAAATTGTATTAATTACAGTAATACAAAATACTGGCGCTTCATCAAGGCAGCATGTACTGAGACTTTCCTTAGCTTAGTGGAAGTGAACATTTAATCAGTATGACTATGGCTGGCTTCTAAGATAGAAACAACCACAGTTTTCCACATCTCTGAGCTACACTGGCTCATCATCACCATGACAGCTTGACACATTGACCTTTAGCCAGTCACTCATAAGCTGTCAAACACTACATGTGTTTTCTCTGTCTGTTGTCATTTCAACACTGAACTTTTGTGACCCACCTCCATCCCTTCACCACCTCACCTATGGGTTATTGACCATCTCCAAATCAAACCCTCTGAGTACAAATATCCCTCTAATGAAGATAGTCCCATCCATCACCATCACCACCACCACCACCACCCGTGTCTTGACTGCACTGGAGGTTTCGTCTAATTAGAAGCACCTTACTCCTATGGACCACTGCACTCCTACTGCCTGGGTTAAAGTATCAAAGTCTGTACCAAAGTCCATTTCAGACTTCTCATCCTCTTTTCTTGTTTCTTAGTCTCTTCTAATTGAAATATGGTTGAGTAGCTACACAAAAAATATAGTTCAAATGTTTGTCCTAAACAAAATAAAAATCTTTTTTTTTAGAGAAGAGGCTTAGCATCCATCACTCTACTGTAAGTATAATAAAAAGTAAAAAGCCAATAGGACTGTTAGCAATAAACAGATGATGTCCATACTCTCCTCTGATAAAAACAAACAGTAATAGTATGAACTAGATCAATTCAATTTTAAAGATAATGATACCCAGCCCTACAGTTGGCATGTGGTTGACTCTTATGTATACCAATTCAAATCCCTTTACTATAATTTGTGTCTATAATCAGTCACAAAAACATGTAGGATCAATGCATTTGTGTTTGTCTATTCATTAGTAGAGTTTGATATTTTTTTTATCCTTGTAGCCGCTAATTACTCTCATAAAGCCATAAAGTTGTCTGCTGCTGCCCTTGAATACACCAAGTAAGTGTTTGAGAAATGTATGAATGTTATTCGCCTGTGTCATTTAGATATCTTTTTCGATTAATCTCTCTGTTTATTTTATAATTTTATTTGATTATTGTCACTGTAGCAAAAGTAGGTAGCTTGGACATAAAGTTAGTTTGAATTGCACTGATTCACCTAAAGGTACTTGTCCAATGAATGCAGAATGAAGTCTGAATGAGTGAATACTGATTCATCATAAATGTGCAGGTGTGTTATTTTCCTGGATGGTAGAGAGATTCTGTAATTTCTTTCTTATAATTAGGGGGAGAATGGACACAAACCGCTGAGACCTCTTTGCTGATGTCAAGGAATGTCTTTGAATGAAACCGTTCCATTTAACATCAAGTAAATATTCATTAATTGCCGGAAACTTTATTCTCCATATGCTGATCTCGGTGCTTGGCTGTAAATAAATTTTACATTATTGCATTATGAGGTGACCTGCTCTGCACTGACTAAAAGTCACTCCAGCAGTTCACATGAATTAATGAAATTAAAGCATATCAATTAAATACGGTCGCTATGGATGTGGTGCTGAATTACACCGACCTCCACTGCACATAAATAATCCACACACAGCAGAAGAAACTTCAGACAGGGTTCTTGCTAATCTACCTCCCCACACCCCTCAGCACAACCACCCCCCTCCTTCCTGTCCTGTCAGCAAAAGTCCCTCTCTAGAATGGATAGGGTTCATTTTTTGGTGGCCATGCATGAATATGTTGAGTGGCTACCATGCTGTTTCAGTGGTATTGAGGATGCTTTTTAAGGGGGTTTTAATTTCACAGTACATTAAGTCTTATACAATGCAGGGCTTTTGGCAAACAGTTTGCGAAATGCCCCCCTCTGTAAACTATCGTGCGACTAAGATAAGGAAGCTCACATAAAATAAAAAAGCAGAACTTTTTGCTTTCTGCTTCAACACTCTCTCATGTACATTTCCTCCTTTGATACATCATTGGTTCAATTTCTGAACAGATTTTTAGTTTGCCTTTGCATCAGTAATGTTCAGTGTTTGAAGGAAGATTCTCCTCACACACATTCATCTATCCATCCTCCACTTTGCTCACCCTTTGCTTGCAGGAGCTCGTCCTTCAGTATTCTTTTACAAAACCTTTTTTACCTGTTGGATCCGTGACTTTCACCCAAGGTTTTTTATTCGGCCTCATATTGACTTTAGATTTCCCATGAAGCACTTCCCATCCATTTCAAAATGTTCCCCTTTATGCCATCCTCTGCTTCCTTTTGATGGGATGTTATCTGTTTACAAAGCTTTTCTTTTTCTTTTTTGGGTCCAATCTCCTCAACGCTTTAGAAAATTTCAGAATATTCAAAGTTTCTTGACACACAGTCAACAATGTTTCTATACCAGCCAAATACATAAATATAAATATATACAAACTTGTACAAGGGAGGAACACAAACACACACACACTCATTCAATACATATGCAAATCCACCTGAGGACCTGGTCCAAGCTGTGGCTCCGGTCTCAGAAGAGGTTCAATACAGGTCTCCATGACAACTCTGCCAACTCAGCACTGCCTCTGGGCTCATTCGCACTCTTCTGTCACCTTCACACAAACTCGTGCACACTGACACGCACTTGCACCTGACCACTGCCTATTCAGCAGCTGTATGTGTATGTGTGTGTGTGTGTGTGTGTCCCTCTGATTCAGTAGTACTAGACCAGAGGCCCCAGGGCCACACTGAGGCCCATGCATGACTCAACATGAGAGTGTGACACAGGTTTTGACCGATATGGCTGTGAGACTGATATTTTTGGACTTAATCTGCATATACTGCATAATATTAATAGATTACAGCCCACAACCTACAGCGTAATTACTCCAGAGTTGCTGTGTAATCTTTTGTACAGTGTACCAGAAAGTGCCAATCTAAGTATAGGGCAACAAGATGTTTATAGCATAAAGGGGACAGCAATTCTGGATGTTACTGCAAAAAAAAACCAACTGCATTTTCTTAATACGTGGGTTGACCTGTAGAGCAACTATATTGTATTTATTACTGAACTACAGGATACATAGATAGTTAATATTACAGGATACAGGCTGAAGATAAGACTGAGTAATTATCTGTGTGGATGCACCGATGACTTCTGCATCACTTTATATTTCTGGTGAGATATTATTTATCAAGAAACAGGCAAACTTATTGTTATTTGCTCTTATAATGTTGAGCTATGTAAAGTAACAGCATACCACATCCAACAAAAGACAGTCTGGGGGGCAATGCGTTGTCATGGATACTCTAATTGCTGTTGTTTACCTCACCAGCAAACTTCATTACAGGAGCACTGGTTTACGGCCCTGTGGCTCTGCCCGTCATCAGCACACAGAACTCACCCTTTCTAGATGTTGCTCACTTGTGTAACCACGTGTTGAGGATTTTACAGTTAAAAATCTTTTCCCTTGTAAATGATTTGGACCAGCACTCCATCTTTACTCAGCTCTGTGTGCAGCTTCCTTTCATCCCTGGACAAAAATAAACATATAGCAAGATAAAACAAAAAGAGGTATGAATCACAACACTCTTCTGCTTTTCTGACAACAAACTGTGCAGTTAATTCACCCTGCAACTAAATGTGCCACAGCTTATACTGCATCTACACTCCCCTGTAACCACAAAGAACAGTACGACAAAAGTTTGTTTCTTAAAATGCTTCAAAATATGGAAGAATAAACTCCATTAACTGCACAGTTTTCTACCAGAGGAGGGAAGTAACCATATTATTCATTCATATCTTGTGTTTTATCCTGCTTTATATGTATTGATTTCCTGGTCACACACACAATAGTAACAGAATAGATACCCAACCTGAACCATTACCACCTTATTCTATAAGTGTTGTCAAGTAAGAGAATTAATGTAGTTTTATTAAGTTCTTCACAATGACATGTGCTGACAAAGGGAGAAAAATAACTCTCACACACTCTGTGTGTGTCCGCGTGCGTGCATGTGTGTGTGGCATAGGAGTGTGGCAGGATAAATGAAAGCATTTACAGCAGTAACAAGCCATGTAAAGAACCTAGGAGCAATGTCACAGTCACATACTCGCCACCACCATTGCTATCTACACACACACACACACACAAAGGAGAGAGAGAGAGAGTAATTCACCTCACACACGCATACATTAATGCACGCATGCTCATACATATAGATCCATTCAGGAACACTGCCACCTTGACCCTTCTGTGCTCTAATATATTTGCTTCAGTGTTACAGGATCGACGTGTGAAATGATACTGTCTGCAGTATAAATCTGAGTGCTTCACCTCTGATGTTATGTATGATGCAGGCTGACTGATTAGAGTTTCAGTGTGAAATCAATCAGAGTCACTGAGAACCACAAACCTACTGAAAAACATAGCTGTTGTATTGTGTTGGCAAATCTTCCAAAAAAGAAGCTTTTTCATTTTTATTTTCTGTGTCTGTATATGTGCTATTGATTCATGTACTGCTGTTTTATCCATGGGTACTGTGGTTAATCCACAGTTAAAAAGCATTCATGTGGGTGGGTCAGGTCATAAAAATGAACACTCTGATAAACGGGAAGGTTGCAGGTGGTTGAAATGCCAATCAGAAAAATATTAATCGCAATCTCTAAAATGTGAACATAGTTGAAGTTTTTCATTAGGCACGAATTACACTGTTGAACTCGTTTTGATTTATTATTTATCTTGGGCGGCAGCCAAATGTTACGATGAGCTTTTTGAAAACTTTTTGTGTTGAGGGAGCAGCAGTGACATATTTTCGTCTGGATTCACAGACTGTGTTCACAGATATCTGATGCCAACTAAAAATGGCAGAGGTTGTTAACTTCATAAATGGTTTAAAAAGGAAGAAATAGGTTTCCATATTATCATGCCTATTATCCTTTTTAGAAATAATGGTAATTGGGTGTGGGCTTCTAAATAGAAGAAAACTGGTTTGAGTGGGTGGATGATTTATGTGTACATGCAGATGTGGATCACATCATACATATTTATAGAAATACAGATGTGGATGTGGATATAAAATCTGAAAACTGGGATGGTAAGAGCATTTTTCTGAATAAGATCCTTAAAAAGTCTAAGTCACACTGAATCTAAAAACATGTTTATCATATCTTTGTTCAGATTTGGCTCTAGCTAGCTCTGGATCACCATCACTGTTGTAGTGTTTGAAAATGTTGATGAGCAGCCAAACTACAACCATCCCTCCCACTGCTTTCACAACACCTGCACACACCTGTCCGTTTCACCTCAGAAAAGATTCACCTTTGCTTCATCCCCTGTGCCTCTGTTATACTTCAAACCTCTGAAATACACAAGAATAAACATAACAACTCAGCCAAATTAATGTTTATCCACAGAATTAAAGAACAAGTCGGCCCACTGAGCAGAAAATTCTGCAGCACCGACTCTTCCTGTGCTAAGGTTTTTCGGTCATTGACGGTGCTTATTAAATGAAGTCAAACAAGCACATCATAGTAACAGACCCTAAACAATATAATCCATCATTACAGTAAAACAATTATATTAATTCAACAGTCAATTCCAATCTTTTCACTCAGTGAACAAAACAACAGATCTGAGTCTCACAAACACGTTAAACATGTTGTGCAACACTTTGGATCAAAACTATGTAAACAATGGAAACTTATGTATACCACATCACACTACTTAAATCTACAATCTCCTTTACCCATAGTGTCATCTAGAGCTGCTACAGATCTGTTAGACCTTGAAATCACACAGAAAAGTGTAAACCTCCTCTAGGACAAGGAGGGGTTGTCCATCACTTGTCTCATTTCTTCTTGAAAATTCTGGTGTCAAAACGCTGCCACCTGATTGTCCCACTCCCTTTCAGTGCATAAAACTGTCTCCACTGTCCATGTCTGCATTAGACAAATCAGGTTTCTTACCAAAGGTCTCCAGTGGGCCGACTATATCCAGCACAGAGCAAATCAGTTCACCCCCTAACTTTGCATGAAGCACACTCTGACCAATAAGATGACTGATCACTGGCTCAAGCATCATCAGCTCTGACAAAGTTTGACAGTGAACCATCTTCCGTCTCAGAGAACATGATATCACTGGTGGTTCATCAATGCAAGTAGCTCTTCTTTGAATTCTTTCCCATCAAAATAGAGCAACATCACTCAACTCTTTATAAATAAAGTTAACAGCACTTTTCAAGCCACAGTGGTATGTTGCAGCCATCCACAGATGGAGCAGCCATTAGGGGCAGTTTGTTATTCATTTTTGCCCAAGGACACTTCAACACATGGGATAAGGAAGCGTAGCACCAACCTTCTGATTAGTGGACAACCCAGCTCAGAATGAAGCTTCTGAGGCTTCTCAATAAACACCTCATGCACAACGTCCACCAGCTTACAGGGCACAACAGGGGCCCCTGACCACAGCAATGACTCCTGGGACGACTGGTATAGCTAAGAGTCCTGTCCTCAGTTTCCCACCTTTCCATTTCATGGTTTCCAGAGTGGCGTGGTATCTTACAGCCTTCATGGGACCAGTCAGAAAGCAATCCCTCAAACATATAAAACAGAAAACTCCCTACATTGACTGTATTTCAACCAGTCACATTATAATAATGTAAAGAATTTTTAAGATTCTATTCAAAATATTAAACATTAAAACCTTAAGCTGCAGCTCCACTGGGCTTGTGAAGCTATGCTGGTCCTGCCATTAAATCTAATTGCAAAGCTTGCGTTGGTAGGGGATTTAGAGGCGTTGACTCCTGGGGGTTTGAGTTATTATTTCAAAACCAGGATAAAGTTCAGGCTAAAGAATGAGATATTGGATTGGCATTGTTGGTCAGCTGTGGACCGGCCATTATTATACACCCCTGTGTGTTGAACTCTGTCAAATATTAGTGAATAATTGAATTGTCTCTGTGCACTTTTGTTTGCAAACGCTTGCCTGAAATTGCCCCTCGAGGGATGAAGAAATTGAAATTGAATTCAAATCGGCATGTGAATGTATCAAGAAACCAGTTCATATTAAATATTTCAGGAATAGATAAGAGTGCAGAGTGAATATAAATACAGCCCTGATTACTAGAATTGTAAGTGTTATCATCGGGTTGATCCTGTTCTGGAGCAGGGAAAGGATTTGAGGACAGTGACTGTCTGCCTCTCTGCTGGCACAAAGCCCTCGGAGGGCCTTCCCCCCTCCCCAAATCCGGAGCAGCTTTTCAACAGTGGCCCAGTTTAAACCCCCTGTCAATAAGCAAACTCGTTGCCTTTTCTATGGTGATGTGCTTGTGAATAATTAAGACAAAACTTCCAGCAAAAGCAGAAGTGCGTGCTGTTTATACACACATTGGCTGATGGATTTATCAATTATACATCTACCATGCCACATGAACACAGGAAGGAGATGAGGAGCCTTTGCTCAAAATGTCTATTGGGAAAGGAGCATCTGCATGTGAAGCAATAGAGTGTCATTCAAGCAAGGTTAAAATAAGGTAAAGCTTAATCTTCATAACAAGTGTTAGAGCTTCTCATGTAGCACAAAGTTTGCACCAAATTTTCCCAGCATCCTTTGCTCTGTCTGTGGCATGTCATAGGCCAAGCTGCATATATATATATGTATATATATATACATACACACTTTTTTTTTTTTTTTC
>OMNW01004053.1:2011-12475 GCA_900303245.1 Selene dorsalis | reverse complement strand
GACGGGTGAGGAGGGGGGGGGGAGCTGCTGTCGGAGCTGAGGCTAAGGTCAGAGAACCTTTCAAGGGCAGATGGAGGAGAGCCAGGGGAGCGAGCGAAGGTCAAGGGCTCCCACATGAGCGCTCCTGCATAATGCATACTGCTGCATATTTTATGCATATTTGTTGGATTGCAGAATAATGTTTTGATGGTATTCCCCAAGCTACATCCCATTCAACATGTATGTTTTCAAGGATTTCATGAATGCTGTCATTTAAGCGCATAAATGTGTGCTGTGTGTTCACAGCGACGCAAAGCAGCACTCACCATGCATGTAGGCTACTTCATTCATTTTGTCTGGTGACTGAGGTTCTCACAATCAATCTGTCAGCATTAGACTGACTGTGTGGGTAAGATAAATATTATTTGGTCTTAATGTCATAGCTATTTTTTTTAACACCAATTTTACACCAGAATTTGTGGTTATAAGCAGGTTTCCCCTTATTGACACCTTTCCCACTGCAATTATTCATGAGAACATACAAATACAGGGAGCAGCATCATCATATGTGGTTACAGAACACACACAGATGCAGATTCAAACAGTGAGTTGTTAGCTGCAGTACAGATCTGTTGCATGATGGAGCTCCTGTGCAGTGTAAATTTTTAGCAGAGCCCACTCTGAGCAGAAGGTGTGGCTGTTGACAGTGGCTGAGCTCTGAGAGACCTCACAGCAGGGAAAAGGGCTGAAAACTGGCCTGCTCACCAGGTGTTGTGTTGACACCACTGCCAGTCAGCTGGAGCCGGTGAGGATAAACATCCATAACTACTGCAGAGTCATTTGGTCAGGGAGCGAATGCTAATTTTACACGTTAACATAGCCGACAAAGGCTAGATGTTAGCAGGTGTTAGCAGGTTTTAAAAGGGGCTTAATGGATCAGACCCATAGCTGAGAATCTGGGAACTTGGTGTAATATCTTAAAAATAAGACAGGCCAAGAATTTGGAGGTCAAAGCTAAATTCAATTAAATTAAAAACCAGGACACTTTTCACATAAAGCATGGTCTTGACCATAGTGTTAACAATATTATTCACAGAGAGCCAATGAAATGCTGCTGATAATCCATCATTGCATGTGCACAAATCTACTGGTGCATCAGAGTTTAAGCAGGAAGAGCGTGAACAGTAGTTTCAAACTGCTGATATTAGAGACATTCTGTCCTATAAGGTGATTTTGCCATAAATTCTTGACATTAGTTGCCTGAGAGACAGAACAGACTGCACCAATCAGAGCGTGCCATATTTCACAAGTTGTGTGACAGGTAAGGTGCCAGGGACTGAACTCACTGTTCCACCTGACAGCACCAGCTACAAATGTCTGTGCATGCAAACACGGTTTTCTGAATGAAAATGAAGCTGGTACTGGGAGGTGAAGGTGTGTGTGTGTATGTGAGTGTGTGAGACTGTGTGTGTGTGTGCGTGCGTGTGTGTGCGTGTGTTTGTGTGCGTGTGTGTGCTTGCGTGTGTGTGTGTGAAATAAAATAACATTATCTGTCTTCTGCTTCTCTTTGTTTACCGATGTGTGTGTGTGTGTGTGTGTGCGTGTGTTTGTGTGTGTGTGTGAAAAGCCTCCTGGGCTCCTGCTGGTCCACGTCAGAGGGTCTCATGCGGTTGAGGCGTCGTCATGCTGATATCATGTAGTCTGATCTCAGCATAACATGGTGCAACAGTGTCATCACGCTACTGCCACATTTGCTACTTTAGAGGAGGCAGCCATTACGCTCAGGACCCTCTCAAGAGGTTGTCAGGACAATTTAAACACAGCTTTGTCTGAGGTGTTTGAACAACCTCAACCCCTGCTGTTGTTCTAGTGAGGGAAGACTGATGCATCCTGGATAAAGAAGGACTGAGAGAGCGGAAATCAGGTGGTATTTCATCAGTGTCATGTGCCGCTGGTCTAAGGTGCTCCATCTGATCCTACACAGTTATCTATACAAAACTGACTTAATAGCATAATTAATCTAACACTCCATGAAACATAACTACACTTCCATGAGTTTGCCTCCCACCCCAGCAGCAGATAATGGGCTCTTTAAGTGGAAATAAAGCCTCAGTGTGACAGCACTTCTCCTCTCCTCTCTGAGCTCGCCTCATGACTCATTTGCCCAAAGTGAACATCTCTCCGGCACATTAGAATAACTGATGCACCCAACAAAGTTGTCAACCAATATTAATTGCTTAATTAAAAGGAATGTATTGTCACTTTGAGTTTACAGGCGGTTCAGTCTCTCCTCAGAGCATTTAAAATGGATAAGAGACCAAGGTGGGTGGATGTGCGTGAGACAGAGGCATGGAGAGGGAGGGAATAAAAGGACAGGAAGGATGAGAGGAGCCGGAGAAATGTTTCTATTCTCATACATATGTAAACTTGCGAAGTGTGCATGTACTATATATTAACTTCAGAGGGCAAGTGGAGGTCTGCTGCAGTTATTTCTATACACTGGTTTTCCGACAGCGTCATAAACAGAGCAGCTGCCATTACCATATGCATCAATAAACCAGCATCAGTGTCGATATCTCAAGAAGCACTATTAAACACTGAAATGATGATCAATGGTTCATTTATAGAGTTCATGCTGAAAGACTTAATACCATCCCTCACAGTTCAGGATAAAGTAAAAGTCAATAAGGAAGGATAAAATTCATCACTCATAAATAATTTAAAAATTAAGTTAACAAAGACGGCTTTGACATTTTCAGAAGGCTCTTCAATTTAATAGCTCAACCGACAATGCTTTATCAGAGAGTTACCTCTCTCCCATGATATTTCATGCTTACCTTATTCTATCACTCCCTCTGAAGAGTGTGTAGCTTGAAAACATTCAAACTGCACATTCCTCTCTCACAGATAGGACTTAATGTGTGGGTAATGGCTCATGCATGATTTTTGTGCGTACGTATGTACACCTGCTTGTTCAAGCAGTTTCCGGTCAGCCAATCATGTTGCAGTAGTGCAGCGGATAAAGTCCTGCAGGTAGAGGTCAGGGGCTTCACAAATTTTTAATTGTCAGAATAAAGTAATCAGAGTTTTGCTAGAGTTGGTGTGAGTTCATTGTCAGCTGCTCTGGGGAAGTCTTTCTTTCATCTTCATCCTCTGATGAAATCAAACATGTTTAATCAGCTTTTAGAACAGTGATGTTCAATGATGTGACCACTGTGAACTTCTCCAGCACCAAAGAGGAAGCAGTTGAGAGGACGATGAATGCCAGGGGGTTGGTGTAAGGCCCCATTTAATGCATAAGGAAGGCACAGGTAAGTAGACAAGGGAAATTGTTCAAAACAAAACAGGTAATCATAAAGTAAAAGTTGTGTTATGATGAAGAAAAAGAAACAATAAAAACATGTGTTTTCTTATACAATATACATATTGTGCAGGAACATGATGGGAAATCATAGTCTTAGTATAGTAGAAATCATAGTATATAGCGACCTGCAAGAAGCCTGGGCTTCACAAAATCTTATAGTGTGAGCAATGAGAGGGACTTTAGTTGGCTCTGGTCAGCATCATACACACACTTTATATAAGGTGTGATGACATCACCTGTAGGTGCACTGTTGTGTGTGGCTGTGTTCAACCCACTGTGTCTTTTTATGTAACTTAAGCAGTCATGAAAGTCCAATCTACCCCACCACTCATCTGCCAACACAGACACACACACACAGACACACACACGTGCAGAACACACACGTACTGCACATACATCATCTCTCTGTGTAGATTAGAGGATTAAAAGAGCATCTTCTTGGCACAGACATTTGCTTCTAGGCACCTTTCACTATCTAATCCACCCACCTAGTCTAGAAAGACTGCAAGCCAGCAGGAATGTATATAGGACATATATGGTACTGTGACTTATGTTTTTTCTTTCATGTGCACGCAGCTAAACCTCAGCAGCGCTACAATAAATGCTGCCTACATGAAGCTTAGTGAGAGTTCATTTGTCAACAGCAGCACGATGGACCGATCTAAAGCTGTGTAAGAAATTCAGGATTCAGAAAAAAAAAACTGCAGCAAACTAATTGTTAATGACTCTTTCTCCAAAAGTCAAAAACGGAAATGGAGTCATTATTATGCCTTATTTGAATATTAGTTGAACAGGTGCCTGAATTTAATTTCCATAGCAAATGATAGATTAGGAGGGGAATTAACAATGCTGCCATGATGGATCTGCTGTGCTTCAGCTGCTGATGGTGCAGCAGATAGGGGCTGTGAATCTAAGATAGCACTACATGGATCACTGTAGAGAGGATAATAATTCAGAACCTCATCAAAACACAGAATGGTGGTGATTTGTCAGTGAGAAGCCCCTCGTGAATACAGAAATGGATCGCAATCACAGCTGACCGCTGGGGCCTGGTAGAGAACCCAATGAGGGGGAAGCTGCTGAAACCTGTTGGAGATAATAAGTGATAGTGTGCCACAGCTGGAAACACTAACTTGAAGCTGCACAAAGCAAAGTTTTCAATGTAGCTCCACTAAATCAAGCAGCCCATCCACAGAGAAACAGATGTTGATGGAGTAGTTTCGCAGCAACAGAAAATATGGAGAAGTACAGCCATCACTGAAGGTCGTCACTACAGACAGCTGTTGGCTGACTGAAGGCGAGTGTCCATGTATTGTTTTCCTCTAGAAGAACAGCACTGACAGGCGCTGGGGAACGCTGCAGGTGGCTTTTGTTTCAATGACAACAATATATCATTTCCTCCATTCAGCATCCGGTTCATCTGCTCCCACAATTAGGTTTTTCCTTCTTACTTGTGGTAGACTCTGACCCATCATAAAGCCTTCCATCTCATCCAATTTCTTGGTTACCAGGGTGATGAGTCCTGCCCCATCTGATTGGCTTCCAGTGCTTTTTTGAAAACTTTGAATATTTTCAAAGCTTTCTGAGCGTCCACACTAAACTGGCAGACCTCTGAAAAGATGTCATGTGCAACTTCTTCTTTTCTCCAGGTGGCCATGTGCACTCTTGTCTCTCTGGGAACAGCTGAAAAAAGAACTTGTGCCTGGCATCTGGCGCTGGCTTACCCTTACAAGGTCTCTCTAGATAATCCACATTCTACAAAATGAATCCTCTTTTCAAGTAATAAAAAGTTAGCTAACTTGGTTAGGCTGTGACTCTGACAAATAAGAAGTGCAGAATTTCTCTGAATTCCATGTGTAAATATTTCACCTTTGTCTCATCATCTGAAAAAGAATCTTGACATAAAGTGTTTGATGTCATCACAATGACTTTCCATGAATCACAGCTTCCAAAAATGGAAGCCAGAACATCTGGACTGCCCCATGGTGACTGGCTCCAGTAAAGATCATTGACCTATGTTAATGGCGGGATCTCAAAATAATAGAAAAAACACAAACACATCAAATTAATTTTTCCCAATATGCTTTTCATAATTCTAAGTAGTGCCTTCTGATACGGTTTTAGTAAGTTGTTCGATGGTATAAAACTGTGTATGTGTCACATTATTGGGGACAGCTGTGATCTGGCACCTCCTGATCTGGCTCCAGAGGAGATCATCACTGCAGATGTCAGCTTTCATATCTGTGATATCATGGTTTATATTTTTTGAAGGAAAAGGAGGCACATTGTATTTATACACAGTCACTGTGTCTTCAATACAGTTTATTATTGTCAACTAAGATCATCAGAAGACAGAGACATGCACAGATGTGATCCACATCATCCACATAATGAATTATTGGACACACAGTGAAGCTTAATAATTATTGTGATGTAGCCATCTGGAGGAAAATGCTGTGCGACAATGACAGACGATGATATTGAACCAAAGTTTTCCCTGTCTCAGTAAATGAACATCGCAGTTCTGATACCTGAGAACATCACTGTCAATCAAAAGAGCCCATCAAAACTTCTGTGGTGCCAAAACAAAAAGTATAACATCTGAGATTTCCTCACAATGTGTTTGTTTTGTATTAAACATGAGGTGAGAGACAGATTGTCTGTTTTCAGTTAATGGCAAAACTTCAGAAATTGTTGCCAAAGTGCCAAAAAGTTTCCCAACTGCACGGCTAACAGCGGAAATCAGTACAAAATTACATTTGCTTCTTGCATTTTTGCTGACTCCAGATGCTCCATTTCCACTTCACCATCCATCGCCATCGCCATAAAACCATACCCGTCTCTCCCGTACGGGGCCCCGTTTACACTTCTATCCAAATCTGCCTGTAAACACTGTGATTGATTTTTTTTAAAAACAGCATGGAGAGGGTGTAGCTGCACACAGTGGGTAATTTAGCTGTCACTTATTTGATTGAACTGGAACGGCGTCCCATTTAAGTGTGCTCTCTGTTTACTCAAATGCCTGTCAGAGCTAATGTGGTTTTGTGACTCATTCATGCCGTCTCCAGCAGATTCAACGAGGAATGATTAAGTGTAATAGTCTCCGGAAAAGGTTGGACTGCAGTTATTAGACGGTTTTCGGTGGAAATCAGAGCATATTCTAAATCCCTGTCTAATTTTAACCTTTTTCATTTGGGGCGTAGCTAAGCAACCTGCCACACACTGCCTCTGACCTTCAACTGAACCTAGAGATTTCTTAAATAATCTTCTACTTTTGTTTGCAAAAGTGTGTGAGAGTGTGAGAGTGTGTGTGTGTGTGTGTGTGCATATATCTCACTTTTACTGCTTTATCTCTAGCGCTTTCTCTGCCGGCTGACAGACCCTGTATTGCCTCTGCTCCATTTCTCTGTGTAGTGTTGTTAATAACAACAGCGTGGCATGCGCCCCGCGTCCACACCAACACTCGCAGGCATACACAGCACGTACACACATGCACACTGGGTCACCACTGCTGCCAATTGCCATTTTACGCACCATAAACATTTGATTATTTCATTTATCGTCAGTGCCAGAGAACACACATATACACACCCACACACACACACACAGATCCACATATACAAGACACATGTGCATCTGTGCTAATACATACTGTGACACACAGCCATACACACATAATCATGCTGTTTCTCTCTCGCACATGCACTCAGGCTCTGAGTGAGTGTAAGAGTACGTCTTAGTCAGCTGTCATCCCACAGAGCTGTAGATGTGAAAAATCTAAACACCAGAGCTGACAGTGAAATCAGCCTACGTGTTGCTATAATATCACTTTTACATAGCACTTAGACCACACACAAACACACCCTCGCAGCCGTTTGTTGCAAACACACATACGCACACACACACATGCACAGAGAACGCCACAAAAATACTTTCACTTATCCACACAGTGACAGAGTGTGTGAAATGATTACTATCATATACACAGAGACCTCTGCCCATAAGTGACAGATTCAAGATTATGAAATAAAACGGGCAGGAAAGCAGATAGCAAAGTTAGTGCAGTGTCATGCCACCTGTATACCCACACACAGACTCGCACAAATACAGTTTACACATTCGTATGAATGAAAAAACCTGAATTTACACACACAAAAGGTCGAGTTTGCACACACACGCTTGGGTGTCACTCAAAACACACAAACTCCTCTAATGACATTTTCTTTCTATCTCTATCACTGGCTGCTACAACACTGCAGTCAGTCAGTCAGTCAGTCAGTCAGATCATCAACACGTTTATCTCAGATTTGAGGACTTGCTTCTTTTCTCTGATAGATTTTTGTATCGCATTTAAAGACGCTGATTAAATGTTAGTATTAGGTGAAAACATTCACAACCTATCAGCCTTCACGTGTCCCCTCACAGTGCAGGGAGCAGAGGGTTGTGGGTGAGATTTTTCCGTGTTCATTATTGGCATGATCACTGATTAGCATTTAGATACAGTATGGGACATTCCCCCTGGGTTCCCTTATGTGCAGCACTGACAGATTGAGAGGCCGCGAGCTAATGTGTCCTGATTGGTCAACAGGGGTCTGCAGCTCCCACACACAGCAGCGATTCAGTGGAGCGACACCGCAAACCTCCATTCAGACTGATGACATTAGGACTCAGAGAACTGAACGCGGAACGCAGTAAGTGTAAAGGAGGCGGACAAACTAATACAATTACATAATTGCACAATTGCTGCCATTAAATGCAGTTTATAATTTCATTTCTCACATGCCAAGGTGCTAAAAAGGTAAAAAAAATATATATATATATCTGTTTTGTTATTATGAAAAATACCACATATGGCTGATATGTTTGCTTTGAATTTGCTGTCAGTGCTCCCATCTGACCTTTTTAAAGATGTGCTGATCTGACACCAGATTGTACACATACAATAACTACATGGTTTACAAAATTATGCATGAAAGCATCTATGATGAGTCACAGGTTAGTCATGTTCTACACTCCCCGGACAGAAGACGGAGTCAGCTGCCCTGAGCAGCTCAGCAGATCTGAGATGACACTAGTTGATGTTTGTCTCATCTGACTGCAGAATCAAAACATGCTGATGGTGATTGAGAGGTCACATATCTCTTGAAATTCAGATGTCTCTCCCTAACTGGAGCACCAGTCAAAGGAAACCAACAGCCGCTAGTTGGGGGTTTTAAATGAACAGCATTTCTCTGGTTTATAGAAACATCTGTTCCTACCTGACTTCCTCATATGACTAACAACAACCCACCTAAGTTTGCTGTTAATCCTCTCAACGTTCCTACAGCCACTTTACCACCTTCTTTACCACCAGAGGATAAAAATATGTCATTCTGGGAATAAGTGATGTCACTTTCTTGGCCACTCTCCAGGTATAAATGTAATTAAACTGTACTGTAAAATATCCATCTGCTGGTCTGATGTACGTTACTGACTAAAAACTGTGTGTACTTCATAACACTGATGTTTTTTTCCTCTAAGTGAACTGCGTAACTTCCTGTTGTCTAGAACTAAAGGCTTGGTCACACACCTGTGTTCTGTTCCTGAGTCACAGCGCTGAGTGTGACTTTGCAGAAGAGCATTTGCAGAACATAAAGGATGTCACAGTCACATTGACCATTTAGATGGAAAATCTCACCTCAGCATCATTTGGCCATGTAGATATTTGTGTTAAACTGTGTTTTAATAAGTGTATGACTTCTTGTTTTGTGAGATCACGGTGACCTTTGATCTCTGACTACTAAAGTCCTATCAGTCCATCCTTGAGTCCAAGAGAAAGATCGTCCAAAATTGCCTCAAGGTGACAGCTGGTAGTGATGCTGACTGTGATGAGCCAAAACAACCACTGAACACATTATCTTTCAAGATTCAGAGACCCACACTTAGTCACATGTTACAGTTCCTTCTCTGTGTGATACACATTTGACACATTTGACCAAAGGCATCTCTTTTGGTAAAATGGCCACAGATATTTAGCTTGAACACAGTCTGACCATTTTACTCCCTTCTAAAGTAATGAATGTCTCTGCTTTCTGAATACAAAATATTTAAAAGGCTCATAATAATGTTCGGCCGCTGCCCAAAATAAATAATAAATCATAACAAGTTCAGCTGTCTAATTTGTGCCTGACGTACCATGAAGCTTGAAATATGCTCACATTTTAGAGAAACTAATTAATATTTTCCTCATTAATTATATATTATGTCACCCACCTGACACCATGTGTTAAGCAGAATGTTAATTGTACGACCCGACCCACACGATCCACAGATAGCACTGCCCTTCACTAACGAATGTACAAACCAAACACACTGTTCCATCCATAGGAAATAACATAAGGAATACTTTTAAATATTCTGGTGTTTGTTGCTGTTTTGTATTGAAACGGGTTGTGGAATGAGGTATAATCAACAAATAATGTTGTGTTTGTATCGATAGTTTCTTATATTTCTCCTCCTTATCCATGGTGTTTTGTATATTTAGCCACTGAAATATGATCATCACTCACTGATGCTCTCTTTACTAACTACATGTACTGTGTCTTGTCATTGGTGTTACCTGTAGTTACAAGAACATGGCATGACCATGAAAAAAAAAATCGTACATATGTAAAAATAGATATGACCCAATAAAACAAGGATGCAGGATATTACAACACTGACACAGAGTAAAGCCTACCAATAAAATCTCACCTCTAAGCAGTGATGAGCCTGCACTGTGGTGTCATGAGCAGACACACACAAACAGCAGACAGAGGAGATTGAACCAGAGACTGAGCCTGAAATGGTTAAATTGAATGGACTTTTTATAGGACTGATATTACTCCATTCCATCTCAGGCACACCTTCTCTCCTCTCCTGCCCTTTCTCTCCATCTCTACCCCCACACCCCTCGCTCGACCCCCTCCACCTCCACCTCCACCATCTCTACTCTCTTTTTCTATATAAGAGGGGTCAGCTGTCCTTTCCCATAGCTGTCAACTCTCAGGCTCTTTACAGCAATCTGACGACCCCCCGCGCTCTCCCCTCCACACTCGCTTGCTCTCTGCCTCTCGCTCAGCTGTCAGATGCACCCAGGGTGA
>OMNW01004040.1:8117-37924 GCA_900303245.1 Selene dorsalis | reverse complement strand
TATAATGTGCTCACTAACGCACCGGGTCCTATCAGGCTTGTTTTATGACCCATCATGTGCAACACACACACACACACACACACACACACACACACACACACATGCAGAAACATGTGTGCAGAGGCTTAGATGCTCGCAGGTGCCACAGCAATGCAGAGCCCAGTAAATACAGACATTCTTCAGATTGCAAATGGTAAAATGGAAAATGATGCTCAAAGGTAAAAAAATAAAAACAAACAAACAAACAAACACACACACACACACACACACCTGTGGACACAATTTTTCTGCAGGAGACGGATCAATGGCTGTCGACAGGCTGTGCATCACGCATTTACGGACACCTAAACTCTTCCACAAGAAACGCACCCACCAACACATTCAGTACCAAACACAGTGTTAATGCTTTGTGCAAATTATTTACAGCAGGTAAACGTCCAATAATCTGTTGACTCTCTACTGGAGGAAGCAGGACTGAGAAGAGGAACAAAGCACAATAAAGGAATTTTATGCTAAACTCTAAACCTTTATACCACTCACCAACAGTGAGAGTATCTCCAGCATTAGGGGTTTCATTAAGGGCTGCAAGAGAGATGTCATAATCAGAAGGAAACACTGAGGTGGAAAGAAAAGTTGGCAGAATTACAGCTGGGCTCTTCACTTAAGTTAAAGTGATAAAATCCGGGGCAGTGTATGGGTTATAGCAGAGGCTGCAGCGAGGACTGCAGCCTCTGTCATTCCCCCTCTTTGCCCCCCTGTTTCCTGTCTCTCTCAACTATTGTTTCAATTAAAGGCAAAAAAAGCCCCCTCAAAAAATACTATATATAGTGATATAATTAAATGGACATAGAAAGTAAAATCAAGACATTGTGCACTACTGTGGAGGGAAATGACCAAAAATGCAAATTCAGCACAGAATAAAAAAAAATCGTAAAAAACCCACAAATGCCATCCTGAAAAATAAGTGATAAGGAAATAAAAGCTCCACAGCATCTAATCACACGAATATGGCTACTTGCTGTTCAAATTAGTGATCACATCAGAATTGATTGACCACTTTCTCTGTTGGAGACGGGTCATTACAGAACCTTCCTACTGTATCACCTCATTATCCACTGCAGAGATGTGGCATTGATGTGTGTTGCACATGACGGTCACACGCCTGCATTTGCATGTGCGATATACATGTGACTGGTTGATGGATCACCCCAACGGTGGACCCCGCCCGTAATTAGGACCCAAATAGCTTTACAGTTACTAATTATTGATGCAGCTGATATGTGACAGCTGCTAATAAATACCCACGCACGCTGGATCGTACAGATAGGGACTATATTAATGATCCACTGGATCGCCAAGGGGAGGGGGAAAGGTGAGGAAGGGAGCGAGAGGAAGGAAGGGAGAGTATAGCCGAAGAATGTGTGGACATATAGGAAAGGCTGGTGAGATGACAGTGAGAAATAGTTTTAATAATATGGGCGAGTATCAGGTAGGGAGGCTGGAAGTAGAAAGATATTAATGTGAGGCATCCTCATACTGTAAGTCTTATAGAATATTAGATGAAAGTGTAATCATTTGCTTTTTAAAATTAAAGTTTTTTATTGCACTAAACCTCCACAGAGATCATTACGCTTCACCAAATGACTATGATGATCAGTCAGGTGAGGAGAAAATCCAACAAGGCCCTGATGGTATCGGTCCCCTGGTCCTGAGGTCCTGTTTTACCCAAGTATCTGATGTATAGACACACATCAACATGAGCCTGAAGCAGGGAAGGTGTTATAGAGGACATAACAGCCCACACTGGTCTGGTGCCATTGACTCAGAGTGGCTGCAGAGTACTAGAGAGAGTTCTGGTCCAACTTGGACCACAGGTGAAATCTGCTCTGGTCCTTCTTCAAGGTTACCTACCAAGCTAAAGTGAGAGTGGATGATTCTGCCTCTTTCATCTCCCTACAGTGAGCCTATGCTCTCTTCTAGATGGTAGTGTGGCACCCAGGTTTTTCACTTTCATTGCCATCCAACCACTTTCCTATCGGAGGCTGCTCTGGATTTGTGTCAGCAGGTCTGCTGTCTCTTCAGTCTCCATCAGAAAGGCCCCAGTAGGTTCAGCTGGGCAGCTCCCTGTCTGATGTGGTGGATATTAACACAAAAGCACCACAGGGGACTCTCGTATCTCCATTTCTATTCACGCGGTACACCTTGGATTTACAGCACCACTCTGAATCAAGCCACTGCAGAGTTCCTGGAATGACTCTGGTGCATTAGAAATGGGCAGGAGGATGAGAACCATGTCAAAAGCTATTATCATTATAGGGAAGGAGGCTGGATATTTACAGTGCTACAAGAACCTTGATAAGTATAGGAATGGAATTAACACAGTGTACTTTCTAAGGAAACTCAGATGTTTCAGTGATTCACAGATGCTGGAGATCTTCTACCACTCTGTAGAGGAGATGACAGCAGGATCAGTAAAGTCATCTACAAGGCCAGGACCATGATTAGTCAGAACTATTCCAGAGATGTTTCAGTCAGCGAGGAACCTGAGGTCACTGAACAGACTGCTCTCCATCATGGACAGCCCACCCATCCCATCATGTCCATGACCCACCGTGGAGACAGCGACGCTTATTCTGTAACAGACTCATTCAGCTCTGCTGTCACGAGGAGCGCTTCAGGAAATCATTCACACCGCTCACCCTGACACCGTACCACACCTCACTTCTGTGTGACAGGTGCGCACACCACTGCACGGTGCACACTGTCTATGTTAGACTTTGACTGTATATACATTATGCATTACACTTTATTCTTATTCTCTAATTCTCTTAAACAGTACACAGCATTTCCTATTAAAGTGAGTGCAGCTTATATTCAGTATCTAAAATTGCACGTCTCCAATTTTCAACAGTTTCTCTCACAGGCTTAATACCAGGAGTTAACAACAAATGTATTCTCTGACTAGAAATGTGCTTGTGGTGACAGTTTTTTTTCGATTACATCACTTTAATTACGATGCAATTTTGTTGAATATGTCAAACTCATTGTTTGTTTTTAATGTCAGCTCTACAGGAAATCATTATTTGTACATCTTAACAGGAAATAAATACCAGTAAATAGATGTTTAACTGTTTTATCTCTGTACAATGAACTCATTGGTTCAGATGAATAAATAAAATTTTGTATCATTTAATCTTTTTTAACTTTAAGGAGGCAGCTGATGAAAAAATACAAGGCTGTTTTATTTATCATGCAGCACTAATGGCTTGCACTCAGTGACTGTGTGACATGAAGGAAGAGGAAGGCGGCAACTTGGGATTGTAGTGCACGAGAAAGAAAAAAAAGCTAGATGTGATGAAGCTGAATAATTAATCGTGACAATAACTGAAGCCGCCCTGATGTATTAGTGAACAGCAACAGCACCACTCCTCCATACTGCATTCATCACAGTCTCCTTGCTTTCATTGTTTGTTCTGTGTCACTTCTTTCCCAGTTTATACTTTTTTTTCTGACTGCACAGGTTCTCCATCATGAACAAAATTAATTACATCACAACCCCCAGAGAGGTGAAGCCTCATCAATGCATATTTTCTGATTATAGATGAACATAAAATGCAATGCCAGAGGCGCTGAAAATGAAATCACAGAACGTAGAAGTGGCTGTTTTCAAAGTTTGAAATTTTGTTTATACCATTTTATTTTATGACACCACAGACCTCATCTTTATATCCCTCAAACACCCCATATTCTGTTTCGAGTCACTGCAGACTTCAGCTTACTGATTTAAGGGGCCAGCACTGTGTCAGGAGGTGATTTGTGCAAAAATATTGGGTAGACAGAGTCACCTGGTCATTCATGATATCACACGACCCAGGAGAAGACTGGGGGGGTTATCCTGTGGTCAGGGAGGCAGTTTGGTGGTAGGAGGCCACTCTGTTGGGACGTGCATGGTTTTTTCTGCTGGACTGTACAGCACAGTGTGTTGGTGGTGTTGTTTCACTTGACATGTTGCACATGTGCTGCTAGTTACACACTCCAGTTAGAGTGGCCTTCCCAGCTCAGTTGTTTCAGTTTTATTAGTTAATTTGTATTTAACACTGGGAACATACTGGACATCGCCAGGGGTGGACTGAGGCAAAAAATCTGCCCTGGCATTTTTTGGCTCAGACCAGCCCACAACACTATCGGTTGTTTATCCATGTCGTCACCTGAGACCTGGCTCGCTAATAAACCTTGCCGTGACACTGTCATTACCCCAGCCAATGGGCTGTGCCGATAGGCCAGTCAGCCACATAACTGGCCGGTCCTGCTGGAGGCATCAGACCACCGGGACAGTGCCAGATGGTCAGTCCACCCCTGGATGTTGCTGAACTTCTGCAGTGAATTGCGTGTGTTCACACCAGCTGCATCTCTGCTGCATGACTGCTACTGCAGCTCCGTCTCTCCATGAGAGTGTACAGGCTACTCAATCATTGGATTTCCCTTCAATGTAGATTAATTTCTGATTAATGTTTCACAGAAAACATCAGTCACGTGCCACTGTCTGAAAAACAACATATTCTGCAGCAGACCATAATATGATAGCCATGTTCCAGCAGGACCAGCAGCTGCCTTGTTGCTGCTATCACCAGCTGAGATGCTGCACCAGCAGCACAGCCAAACCCACACTCTCTGACACGCTGGGCTCTCCTGAGTCCACATTTGCTACAAGCACTGACAAGTCAGCATAACCGCCACAACCAATGAGTAGCCCTCGTGCAGAATAACTATAAAACCCTGCTACTCCGATCAGGTCCAGAAATTGTGATCAAATCCTTCAGGGGGTTCCAACGACAGTAATTCCAAAAGGATCCCAACCCAGGCCGTAAAAAAGAGGTGAAGGTTAATTGTCTATCAACACTGCTGGCCTGTAATCATCCAACATCCTGAGTTCAGGCCAGAGAGGAGAGATGAGCGCCAGCAGGGAAATCACTGACATAATCCAGTGTCTTAACGACCATGAGAAGTTCTTGTGCCGCTCTTGGTTAAAGTTGTTCATGCAAATTTCAACAACAGCTTCTGCCCTGCAGGAGTGAGCGGGGGAGCCGATCCAACCTGTTAGAGGGCAAAGCCTGTGTGATGTAAACTGCTCTCTCAGAATGACTGTGAGGGAAAAACTACAAGCATATGGTAGCAAATATGCATCATGAACATGCTGTGATAAAAATCAAGTTGTTTTGTCAGCTCAGCTGAGAGCACTCCTCATTTTTCATGTCATTATTTTGTTATCTTCTCCTTGCTGTAAAAGTCTGGCTGTTATGGGCAACTTAATGTCAAATGAAAGAGATATAGTATAGACTGAGGCTGGTGAATGGTTCCTCCTACAGATAGCACACAGAGGCTCATCACACATACTGAGATTTCAATTGAACGCTGTTGCAGCTCAGGTTATCGGCTGTGCAAATAGCCCGGGGTGTGAAAAAGTTTACTTTGTAGGAAATGCAAACAAGAAAATGAGGAAGATACACACAATGCACAATATGTGCTGGGACAAGACCAAAATACTAAAGAGATGATGAATATAAAGAGAGAGTGAAACTACTGATGTGATCACAACTCTTTCAACAACTTTCATTTCCAAATCCCCAACGTCCTAATGATGGAGTGTCTGTAGAGGACGTTGCTTTGACTGGCAAACTCAGACTAAGTTCTTGCATCATCCAGACTTGACAACAAAGCAAATACTTTGGCTTTTAATGTTAAATGAATAAAATGCACAAAATGAAGTCCTTTTATGTGTGGGAGCACCTTTACTAATCTGTTGTCAATGTTCCTCTGTTTCTTTTTATTTTGTGAGAGCATTATAATACTGTGCTTACTCTCAGACAACATACAATGGTACTTCAGCCACTCACAATTAAATTTTTTGTTTACAAAACAAGAAACAAAATACATAAAGTCAAATGAATTATAATTGAGAACTTTGAACAAACTGGGAAAATGGACATATATCAAAGAGCAATGTTCCTCTGTTTCATTGATAAGTCCTGCTCTGATTGTAAATATTCATATGTAGGACAAGTCTCATAGTCTGCATGATGATTTTACATGTGGTGAAATGAGTTGTGTGACTCTTCAAGCTCGGTTTTAGAAATTTTCAACTTGGGAACTTCAAACACAGAATATGTAACTTTACCTGAGCTATAGTGGCCACAAATGGTGACGATGACTTTTCCTTTATTTAGTAACATTTTAAGCCAAGATGTCTTGATTTACTTTACTCAACAGTTTGCAGTAAGCAGTAAAATTATATTTCCAACATTTATGGATTTAGCGCCATCACTAACAGGTATAGGCTCATTCATCCAACCAACCATGTGCTGTTATGCTTCTCCTAATGGATCACCCCCAGGAATGAGTTTAGTAACAATAATTTTTATGGGATGCCACATTTTTAGTTCTGTTGTCGGACTTTCTGACAGCACTGAATAAATTGTAAAGATTTTACAACAACAGTTAAAATGATGAGGTAGGCTACAAGTAAAAACCTATTTCTAAATGATGCTCTATCTCTACAGGCTGCAGCTACGCCCAGCTGACACTGTGTGAGGGAGGGTACTGGTCACTAGTTACAGAGCAGAGACAAACAACCTCACACGCTCACACTCACAGTTATGAGTCCTTTAGAACAATACTGTGTAGGATGTCTTTGGATGGTGGGAGGAGCTGGAGGACCTGGAGAGAACATGCAAACATCCACACTGAAAGGCCCCTGGAACCTTCTAGCTGTGAGATGACAGTACTAGCCACTGCTCCACTGTACCGTCGCTGCCTGTTACATAGTGATATCCATTTGCTAACATTATAGTCACCAAAAGCTTTTGGTCAAACCAGCCCAATTAGGGCTGTAGCAGTACCGAGTATAACGAACTGAGAACAGCTGTATGTAGCTTTTTGCAACAATTACACAGAGGTGGTAGAAGCTCTTATTATTTCCATAGTTTTTATCATACCCATTACAGAGAGTTCATGTGAGAACTTCAGGGAAAAAGGCTGAGAGATGACATTCAGGCCTGTTTGATGTCACAGTCATGTCAACACTGTTCTTGCCAGCTGCCCATGTAAAGGAGTTTCCCCAAAGATGACATGTGTGTTAGTAATATGCATGAACTGTGTTATGACTGAACCTGATCAACTTTGAGATTCTGAGCATGGAGGGAACAATAATAATAATATAATAACACCTTTAAATATGGACGTCTGGGACTGGAACCAAAAATACGATCAAGACTACAGCCCAGTGTGGCCTCTGAGCTCCTTAGTGGTCCCTCAGTCTTCCTGGCAGTGTATTCATAACACTGTGTACTGATACAATTCTCAGTGGTATTTTCCCTTTAGTCGCTTCTCACAATACACTCTATATGAAACTCTCCAGTGTCCCTGAAAACAATATACCCCTCAATAACACTGTCAAGACTTATTCATCACCACAAGCCCTGGTAGGCTACTAGCTTCCAATCTTTACTTATAGATCCATTTGTTATAAAAAAAAAAACACAACACAATCCGTATCAAAGAGACGCTTGCTCAGAGGTGTCCCGAAGTGTGAGAGAGAAAGCAATTAGCTGTGCTAAATTAGTTCGAGTTTCTTAAGGCAGCAAAACAAATGAGAATCCTGATAACTGCATGAGTCGAGACACTCGAAGCATTAAATATTCACTGGAGATGAACGGATCTGGACATCGAAGGCTAATACAGAAGTAGATTTTCTCATTCGACCAAAAAATTACAATCAATTTGGTTTTCACCCCAAAGCTGTAATTTTGTGAGGGCGAATGGAGCCCTGATGCAGCATGTCAACCATTATGTAAAAATAAAGCTTCCCCACTGACACTAATGTCAGTGGGGAGCAGTCGGTGCACAAACTGTTTGAGGGGAAACAGCTCTTGTTGTGAAAATCTGTTGAATAAATTAGGTGTTTAAATGAGGAAAAACAAATTCAATGTATAAAAAAAAGTGCTTCCTCGCTCACTCAATCAGACAAATTGTGGCTTTACACCTAAAGCAAATGATATAGTGGAGCACCTCAATAACAATTACATTTTTAAAAGCCTATTTCTGGAACTGTCAAAAGATATTTGCGTGCTTGAGAGACATTAATGGATTGAGCTTTCAGGCTGCTTTATTTAGGGGGTCAAGTGAGGGGAGAAGATGGGCTGCGGTAAAATTTAATCACGTAGCGTAAATCAGACAGGATGTCAGTAGAGAACATGTCACTGCGGGGAACAAAACCATGTTAAGTGCAATATCATCTCTCAGGAATGCACGCACAGCCCAGACAGCCCAAACCTCCCAAATGGTTTCAAACCATGGGTGACACATAAATGTGTTTTATGAGACAAGGATTAATCTCTAAATAGGTTATCCCTGTTGTATGTTGGAATCCTGTCTGACAGCAGAGTTCAGCAGACGGGAGCAGATTTGAAAGGCATCAGTCTCAGTCCAGCAGGTCTAATGTGCTGGATCTTCACACAGGTCGGGTTTTGATCTAAAAGACGCCTGTCTGGATCACCTTCTTGTCTACTGATGAAGAATACGTGTGATGTCAGTGTCACTGTAATACACACGTAACAGCCAGTAAAGTGCTGAAGTCACGATAGTAGCTGATGGGATGTTTTCATGCATATGACAGCCCCTGTCACAGGGAGAATTGTTCAGATATTTTACACCAGTTTACTCTCAGTGAAGAAAACACGCACTGATACAACATATATGACACATTATTATTAAAGGAAATGGTATAAACCACAACTATTTTGATAAAATAAAAAAAGAGAGAGAGCTCTTACTCATTTCTGTGCTTGGTTTTCCTGGTTTTATATATTTTATGCATGAAGATTTAAATGTTGTATGTATGAAAACAAAGTTAAGATAGAATTAAATTGGTAAAAATTTAACCTCACTATTTAATGTGATTATATATCATTATAAGACACGACCAAGTCCCCAAATCATAAAAGCTATGGCTGCCAGAGGCTTGTTTGTGAATCCTGACATGGTCTATCTGCTTACTGATTTTCACCCACCTACTCCAAAGCAATAAACAAATCTCTTGGCCTTATGTAAAGGAGAAAGCATGATTTGAGGAGCCACTGGTGTCTGGGTTGATGCAAAATCTTGACATTTTGGGAAATATACGTATTTATTCTCTTTCCAAAAGTTAGATGATGAAACTGAACTGTCATGTCTGTATGTTAAATACAAAGCTACAGACAGCTGGCAGCTAAAGACAGGAGACAGAGGGACACGGCCGTTCTAGCTAAAGTACAAATCAATCTACTAACAATAATACCAAAACTTTTAAAGGAGGTGGAGGAGAAACTTCAGGATGCTCAGACTGTGCGGCTGCATATTAAGTGAACACACAAGAGCAGTACCAGTCTTCTCAATGAACTCTCAGCAAGAAAGCAAATAAGCGTTTTCCGATCCCATTCCTCCTGCTGACGTGTCCTTTAGCAAGACACTGCCTGTCTGCTGACTGCAGGACAGCTGTGCTGTCGCTGACCGTGCACTCAGAGCTCCAGCTGTAAAACATCACATTTAGCAGAAAATGTTATCATAAATTATTGTTACTCACTCTAAGAGGATAATGGATTTTTAGTGCACTACCATTATGGAAGCCTTTGCCCCCCCCCCCCACCTTTACTCTATTTTAGTGCTGGCCTCAACAGTACTGTGATCATCACATTGTAAAAACGAATGGTCAAGTGCTCACTGTGAGGACACATACACTGTGAAGGATTGCTGTTAATTTACAGCATGACTTCAACAGTATTCAGCTGTTATTTTTAAATACAGCGCTTTACTGTTAATACAAACAAATATTTTTCTTTTAACAGAACTATAATGTATTCCCAAAATACAACACTTTACTGCTAATCAATCATCCAAACCATCTAAATTTCAGTATCATGGAGTAGCCTAATGTAACCTGTGGAATCACGTATTTTGCCAGTGAATTTATGAAGCATAATGATATATTGAAAATGATGATGCCTTAATAGTGTAAATACAGCCATTGGAAGTTGCTTCAATAGTTGACGTAACATTAAGACTGTTGCATATTATTTTTCAAAAATGTGCGTTTAAGACCCTTTTAACATCTAAAACAGATGTAAATACCAGGTGATAGATCCTTTAAACAATGTTATCCACTGCTGGCATGTAATAAGATACTGTAATGTAGATCATGATGACAGGAGTGTGTCAAAACTGAATTTTTTATATGGGTAAAATAAAATTTAAAAAAATATTAAATGGATCAGATTTGTTGTGATTCCTTTAAAGCATCACCAGTGTCACCTTTAGCTCTGTCAGATGACAATGACAGTAAAATACGTGCTGCCACTTCAGTCTCAGTTATTTGACAGCTTTGAGAAGTGAATGTTGCAAGAAAAACAAAGTTCTCTTACCTTTGCTAAGGCTACAGAAATTTCTCTGTCATTTTAACTATATTTTCTTCAAGCAGAACCAGATTCTATAATTTGTAGACTTTAGTGACATTGTTTAAAGTTCACTGACCCCTCTCAACACTGAACAACTATCCTCTGGCCTCAGGGCGAGAGCTCATTGTGTGGGATGAGGAAAGTCCCTCCTTCATTCTTCAGTCATATGTGGTTAAAACATACTTTTATTCATTTTCCTTTCTATGTAGAGGATTAATCTCTAAATAGATAATGTAATCCCTGCCTCTGCACTGCAAACTGAGTAGGACTAACAAACAGAGGAATTAAAGTGTTTACGGTTCACAGTTTTCCCAGTGACCTTGAATGCTGCCTTCAATCAACCACAATATGCTGTGTATGAGTAAAGAGTTTATTGCTTGTTTTGACCCACATGCATCTGTAGGTGGAAACTGTATAAACAACGTAGGATGCCTCCTCTATATCCTGAACAGCCAGGATTCAAAGTGGTGATCAAACTGAAGGTGTTTTAACGTTCTTTGATTACAACCACAACATAGCCGCCTCTCCTCCTTTACAGCTCTGTAATATACAGGCCCTCCTCGAAGAAAACTAATTATGCTTTGATGAAGCTTGCTCTCAAGATTTATAACAGAGGGCTCTCTCCTAGCGATTTGTTATCCTTGATTTGCGTGCTTTAAGAAACTAGATAAAACAAAAAATAAAGGCGGGGGAGAAATGTGTAATTAGCTCAGTAACATGTTTAACATCAGTTGAATCTGAGGAGATTAATTGCTCCGGTGTTGTGATAATTTTGTAACAGAAAAAGTGCGAAAGAAGCAGAAATGTTTCTGAAGTGCTAAAAATGTCTGTGCCTATATGTCTCACAACAGATGGTAAAAATCCAAACTTCAGATAACGTCCATTATGTGTTGTCATGCGGAGGTTGTTTGAATGGCAAAGGAGATCAGAGAAAAGCAAAATGTTACTGTAAGCAACAAGTCTGAAACAGCTGAATAACTACAGCTAATAGCCGACAGATAAATAGGAGAAGAAAGTAAAATATTACCCTTTAATTTTTTTTTTTTTTTTACAACTAACTTACATTACTTACGTTATGTCGAGCTGGCCTGAGGTAAAGGTCAATTTTTCGGCACCCCTGGGACCTTCACCCAGAGGGAGGGGGTGACAAACTCAAAACTTAGCATCTTTTAAAATGTCAACTTTTCAGGATCTAATGAAATGTAGCTGTCAGTGCACTTTTCCGATCAGAATCAGACAAGTTTTGAGAGGGTTTGATGTGCTAAACAGGGCTGAAAATGTGTTTCAGCACTTGAAAGAAGATGAAATCCTTTACACAGTTTGAGAACATTAAGTGTCATTTGCGTGAGTCTTATCTTCGTGCTAGCGCTTCTTCTGCAAAGTTAAAAGTGATATTCACGGCGAGTACCTGCAGTCTATCTATAGTTGGAGCAGCTTGGAAAAAATGATTTGCAGTTTAATTTACCTGCAAATACATTAAGTGACTGCCACAGATACACACATGGCAGACTCCCTTTATTTTGAGATCCCTGTCAGCCACAAACACAATGAAAGATCTGTGCAGAGAGCTGCACTATCATCATGCATCATACTCACAGCAACTTGCACAGCTTCTAACGCCTGAGGTCTTGCATGTAACCTTTAAACACACCTCTGCTCACATGCAGAAGGCTGAAGCACGGAACAACATGCGGCTTTCATGGCAGGACCCCACTGTTTAGAGGGGCAGCAACGCAGGGCAGGCAACATAGACCGGCAGCCTTTCACGCGCTGATGCACATTACAGCAAAGGCCTCACAGCACACAAAGAGCCCTTCACCGCCTCTGTGGGTCTGCAGGTGTACAAGCACCATGGGAAAAATCAGGCTTGTTGTGATTGGCCGAAGAAGTACAAACAAATTTCATGGTGCAGCTGCACAGTGGAATGGAGTGTGAACAAAACCTACTGGAGGACAGAGCCGGTGTGAAATGAAACAGGTGTTTCATACTGGCATCGCACAACATGGATGGTAAATGTGTTTGAGTGTGTGTGTGTGTGTGTGTGTGAGGAGGAGTCACAGAGACACAGAAGGAAACAAAAAACCTCAAGTTATGTAGAGTCAGTACAACAAAGATAATTATACACTCCTCTCTTCCTAGTGCAGACTATATCCGGTGCAGTGGACGCATAAAGACACAGATATTCAGAGTTTTCCTGAGGCAAGTAGGAGGAGGATGTGGAGATAAAGGCAGAGAATGCAGCAGTGGCGGTGGCTGATTTAGCAAAAGGATCCTTGACCTTAGCAGCTACCAGCAGCATTTAGAGGGACTAGAGGAAGAGGATGGGACAAGAGGTGAAGAGATAAAACACAAGGATAATAGTAAATAGGATAAATAACAAAATGCACCAGAGGTGTAAGCAGATGCGGAGTGGAGAAGATGGTGGGCGGTGGTACCCTAGAGGTTGAAGCTTATTTATATTTCCATGTTTATGCTTATTTCCGTTTCTCCTTCCCTCCCTCTCTCTCTCTCTCTCTCTCTCTCTCTGTCTAGGAAATAAAAACTGAGGCTCTCATCTGCAACATCAGCAGCAGTGTGAGCAGAGGTGCGTTCTGTCACTTTGACAGGACGTAGACTTGCTATACAGAAGGAATATAGGAGGGCTATTATTCCAACACACAGCACACACAAACCTACTGTAGAAGCAATTTCATACATGAAGATATACTATAACCCAAGTCCATTTATTTCCATATGTGCAAGCGATAGGGGAATATCACTCACATTCATCTGGAGTGCTGCAAAATAAAATAAGAAGAGACTCCATCGCCCGGCTCTCTTCACAAAGCATGTCGTGAGCTGAGAAAAACCTCCTTTCTTTATAGCTGTTTATGCTTGGACTGGTCACAGCAGGAGGCTGCTTGTTGAAGAGCACCTTCTGCAGCCCTGGTTGTTAGACTTGCACTTAAACACACTAGATGTCCTTATGTGTATGGACAGGACACGTAACAGATGCATGAAGTGGGAGGGCAGTGTAGTTACACTTGTAAGTGAGCACACACACTCTTCTGAGGGTAGATATGCTGTAATATGCTTACAGTATCCTCTCTGGCTCCTGTTGTCACCTTTCCATGATTTCTAAGTTTTATCTTCGGTCCATGATCTGGTGTCAGTCAATTTCTCTGTAGATCTCAAGTTTAAGTTCCTAGAGCGTGGTTCCTTATATCAGGCTATTGGCTCTGTTTGATGCTTCCCAGAAGATGATGGCAGTGATCATCTTCAAAAGTTTAAAGGAGACATATTATGCCCCTTTTTCCACAAATTAAAATAGTTCCCAGGTGTCTTAAAGACATGTCTGTGACATGCTTTGGTCAAAATACCCCAAGGATCAAACATCACAGCTCTTTTCATCCGCTCAAAACAGCCCTGTTCAGAACATCTGGTTTCAGTGACTTTACCCTTTAAATGCAAATGAACCACTACTGGCCCCGCCCCACCCCTTCTACCAGTACCACTACTCACAGGTACGGGTAGCATAATGCAAACTCGAAAACTAATGACTAATCATTGTCTGACAACCGAGGGAACAGCTCGTAAAACCTCATGGATTTCAATCTAAGGAGCCTGCAAATTACTGATTACTTTGTCAATTCTTACATTTTGGGAGCCGGAGGCAAGACAAACACCTGAAGCTTCAAAAAGTGATATTTCCATAAAATGTCCCCTTTAATAAGTAGCTGATGACTAAAAACCTGCAAAACCAAATCCCATCAGCCTTGGGGCATATGTCATCTATGCCAATGTTAGCATTGCCATAGTGAGCGTCTTAGCATGCTAACTGCGATATTAACTCACAGTGATGCAGATGCTCTCAAAACCACAACAAACAGCTTTAATGACGAGAGCTATATGTTTCACCTCCTCTGTGTAAATCATGTTCATCGTAGCATTACAGGGTTATTTTCTTCAGGCAAAGACAACAAAGTGCTGCAATGTGATTCTGTCCAACCCAGACTGATGGCAGATTTTATGATACATTTTCAACATCAAGTTAATTAGAGTTGTAGCTTGATTAACTCAAAAGCCACACCTGCTTGGTGCAAGAGGAAATGTGCCAGACAGACCAGAACATCACAGAAATGTAGAGTTTAGTCACTACGGTTGTGACCATCCTGTCTCAACTACAGCTCTACTGGTTTATGCAGCAGGAAAAATAAGTGTAAAAGTAAAGTATAATTTTTCAAAGAGATGCAACATGCCTGCTTATATCTTGGCTGAAGTCTGAGCTGGTTGCATGGCAACCACATAGTGAAAACAACTGTCTTTTGTGTCTGTTTTACTTCTGATTTCAGTATGGACACTGACGGTCACTTTAAGACATGAGAGCTGCATCAATCCTCTCTTAACCAGCTCACAGGAAGGCATTAATTGTTCTTCTCAAAATGAGAAAATTGTTCTTTTAGGGAATATCAAGCCCCGGCCTCTTTTGCACTTTACTAATGCAGACATTTTTTCTTTGTATTTTGAACAAAATTGTTTTAAAATCCAAAAAGTTTCCCCACAAGCACCAGTTAAATTTAGAAAATAATTGGTTTTATTTCTTTATCTAAGGTACATCTTATTCACAAGCAGCATAATAATGTTTTGCCGCAAGAGAAAATAAAGAAAAGAGGGACCATTAAAGTCAGTGTCTCATCTCAGTAAACTATGTTTTTAGCGAGGTTGCACTTTATACTCTGTACAAAAAAAAAAAAATCTTGTTGATTTTGTGGGGACTGTAGATGGGTCTCCAATCAACACAGATTAACCCTGATATTTGCAAGTGCTTGAACAAACTCCTGTCCTTGTCCACACTGATGCAGTCAAAGCTTGATGCAGCGCTCCTGCACGATAACAAGCTGGCTGCCTTTAACCTCATGCTGTGTGCAGAATTTTCAATCACTGGTGAGAGAGGGGGAGATTTTAAAGAAAAAACAAAAAAAACTCTCACGGGTTCCCTAAAGGTTTGAATTTAAATGGGCGGATGGTTAACTAAGTTAAATAAATAAGACATTTGATCACAGAGAGAATGTTAAACCCTAAGTGGTCACAACACAACTATAAACAACATGTCTGCTAGGAGCCAACAATCCATTTGTCATGGTCTCTTTCCCCTACACCATGTCGTACCGCCTTGTGACTGAATGGTTTGCCTTCATTCTCCCTGTGAAAATAATTCATCTTTGCCACACAGGCTCTTTTGCAGAATCAATATGTGATCAAACTGTGGCTGTATTTGTCTTTTTATGCTAGGGGTCATACTTCCCGACACTGGTGCAGTGTGATGAAACATCAGAAAAGAAAACGTACAAATCTTCAGTCTTTTTTTGGCTCCTCTTGGTCTGAATGTTCACAAAATCATCTGCTGTGCTTTCAAACTTTCAAGTGAATTATTGAAGCAGTCTGTGGCAATGAAGGCAATTTTCAAAAATACACACAAGGGGGAGAAGAACCCAGAGGAAAGAGGTGGTGTAGGGGCGGAGAAAGCAAACCAAACCTCATGTTATTATTAATTTATCTGATTCTTACTGCCCAAAGATTAAAAAAGAACATGGAATGAAACTGCTCCAGTTGGGTTTTTTTTTTGCAACTCAGTTCATTTATTTATTCATCTCTCTTCCTCTCTTGCCCTCTCTCCCACTTACTGTATTCAAGGCACGTATCGACAGCAAGAAAACACAACTCATGGATCTTTTGCGGAGTTCAACACAGCACCGAGCAAGCTTTGATGTTTTAATATGTGTGGGCTTTCCATTCGTGAATAGGCAGGAAGCCTTGTGAAAGTCCTCACAGAACCAGAGAAAGAGCCCAACCGGTCTTTAAAAAGACCTCACAGCTTAACCTCTGTTTTTCAAGGACTACAAATGTGTGATTCCTCTGCAGCATTCCAGCATCTGTATAGACCAGTTCTGCGTTATGTATACGCACGTGCACACCCATCCACCTACGCACACTAACAGATACTGGTGAAGGAAATGCAAAAGGGGAGAGAGAGGGGGAGAAAATGGTAAGGGTTAGGGTTACACGCCACTAAAGCGAAACGTAGCTCAACCCCTTTTTCTTCTTTAAAATGGATTTTGACTTCTGTGTAATTCTGAATTATTCTAAAACTGATCATTCTAAGCAGACATGGATTGATTGATTACACTCTGTTGTACAATATATCGTCTGTACTCTGTGTCAGTGCTCTCAGATGAGGCACACCTGAGTCTCTGAAGCAGCTTTCTGTCGACCTCACAGCAGCTCCATTTGCCGTGACCGTGAGATGTCAATTACCAATCACATTATAGGAGCTCATCCATAAAGAATTAAAGCTGAATGCAATGAACAGATGAATACTAGACAATGGCCGATATCTGCAAGGACGGGTCAGCGTTGCTAATGGAGATAAGCCCACAGTAAATGTCACGTCTGTTGTCTGATGTGACTGTTGACAGCTGATGTTACAGTGCATTATTTAACCACAATTAACAATACATGTCTTTTGTGATTTTTTCACCTTGATAGTGCTTTTGTGGGTTTTTTTCTTTTTTCTTCTTAAGTTAATATTAGTTTTTAAGATTTTTTATATAGACAAAGCAGCTAAACTACACATTATGTTACTCAAGCTGCTTGTTAAATAAAGTAAAAGTAAAGTAAAACTAATACCATAATTATAAAAGTAGCATGTTAATACCTTCATTTGTGCTTTTACATCAGAACATCATTACATATCATTATAATTGTGATGGCCAGAAACTGTAATAGCATTGACAGAAATCTGTGTGTGTTCTTTAATCCTCTGTTTTTTATTATCAAACTACTAGAAAAAGCTCCTGAGGGACAGGGTGATAAACATCTTCTTACATTATCTTACAGACCTTTTTTCTCATGGACAGATTCCAATATTTTTAAAGAGAGAGGCCTGGGTTAAATCATATCATTTACCAAGGTAAAGGACAACAACATATAGCCAGGTTGGTTTTGCAGATACAAGGCCACGCAGAGATATGTACATTCTGCTTAAAATTCCTCTCTCAGAGCCAGAGAAATTTAAAACCCTTAGCAACTTAGGAGGGATGTGTGTTTTTTCTGTTTCTTGTTTTTTTTCCCCAAGTAAATTAAATCAAGATATCACATTGACATGAAATCTGAAGAAACTCCTATACTGCCTTACTGCAGCTCTGCTCCTTCATTTGCAATATTGCTCACAGTGGTATAACAGTACAGCAAAGTCTCTGTGGGCTAATAAAGATGTGCTTTCCCACAGGAAACATCCTGATAATCGCCCTCCAGGAACTGAACTCATTTTTGGCTAACTTGCAAAATTATTGTTGAATTGAGAGATATAACCTTGCCAAAAATTACCCCTCTTGTTAGTAGAGTATATCATTGGAGTGTTCATTTCTATAACTCATTAGAGCAGATTTACTGGATTGAATGTTGAGACTCCTGTGGGAATAAAGAAATAAGGGTCTTCATACCCTGCATATGTGCTCCACCATTATCGTAAAACATACTGAGCATATTAAAATATTTACTCTGTTGCATGCCTTCGCATGAATGGCCAGTGGATCAATACAGTTTCAGCAGAGCACACTACCTGTCAGGGTTTTATGAGTGTCATCACTTGACTGATAATTTGCCCAAGATGAAGGAATCCCAGGAGGTGGATAGGAAGACAGACGACCTCCAACATAACGTATACAGGGCAGATTACGAATCCAAACATAAGTCTGCTGAGGATGGTTTTTCCATCGGGACTAAAGATTTTGAAGAAGCTAAAAAAAGCACAAAAAGAAAAGATGCCATACTGACATGAATACACACAAAATAGGAACAATAAGTGACCTCTGACTGGGAAATCTGCCATGGCAGCTTGGTTAAGTCGTGATAATGGATGATTAAAATTCCACTTGTTAGTAGAGACTACGTAGGGATTGTCTGAAATCAGGACAAAGGCAGCAGACTGAAAGTGCATGCTGTGGATTATGGGTGCAGGTGGGAACGTGCAGAGTGAGCACATGCGAACGTGGAGGGAGAGGAGAGGGGAGAGGAGGTATACAAACAAGATGGTGCAATGACAAAATTTCAGAGGCACGTTTTCTAAAAAGATGTGTCACTGACCACAGTGTGCTATTCAAAAAACGAACAAAATAAAACAAAAAATGCAGTGACAGTAAGGATAAAACTAATTAGACAGCGGTGTACTGATACCTATATTGCTGTTGTCAAAGTCTGTTCAATATGCATGTAAACAATGCTGTCCCAGCAGATGCCAGGAGTCTGCAGAGGAGCCAGGGTTTTCCAGCTGGTCAGGGACGTCCATATGGTTCACAAGAATAACTGGCTCCTGCACGGTCCAGTCTACGCCCTGTTCAGGCCTGAGCATTCCTGATTGACAGAGGGCCAAAGCCTCTCTGTTGTTCCAGATGGTGAATCTCAATCTCCCAAGAGAGACCTGTTGAGTATTCCAAGAGGCTGAGAAACTACTCGACGGCAGAGCCAAGCATGGAGTCTGTGTACGTTTGCTCTGCTATTGTGTGTCTCTGTGTGGTTGGTAACCATGGCGGTGTATCTGCTTGTTGAAAACAACCCGGCCTTCGGAGTGCATGTGGTGCATATATCCAAATGAGAGCAGTTATAGGTGATGTTTCACTGAGTACACCTAGGAAAATGTACCTGTTTGCTTTCTTTCTGCTGGTATGTGGGAAGATCGATCCCACCCAAGTTTTCTAAAATAATCTCAAAAAGATTGTTCAAGGGGTTTAAATTTCTAGTAACTCTACTTTTCAAAACTTCTACCCAACCCTGCTGAAAACAAAAACTCTACCCTGACAGAGCTTCTGTTAATATGAGTCAACAAAAAAATAACCTTCTGACGGTACTAGATTTTCTCTCGAAACGCTCTCCCCTCGTCCTGAACAACTGCTTATTTGAAAACAAAAAAAGAAATCTACAGAAGGAAGTGGCAAACAGCTGGGAGGCAGAGAGGCTGCGTGGGTGATGAGATGGCAGAGGCGAGGTTGAGCACCGCTCAGGAATTCCCTTTGACTCGAGTGGAGAGCTGGAGGAGGAGACGCGGGCTCTCACAGCTTTGTATTAAAATAAAAACTGCTGTGTGACTGCTTACTAACAAAGGGGTCAGGAAGAAGGAAGCCAAGGAATGGAAAAGTGTCTCACAGATACATAACAGTCTGGTGGTATAGAGCTTCAATAAAACATCTACATCAAATTTACATTACCACATCTAAGTATTACTAATTCATGCCTCAAGTCGTGGCAGTTAAATCAGGCAAACCCATTCCAACATCTCAAAAGTCTAAACTCTAAATAAATCTCATTTATTCCCACACCATCATGACTCATTTCTTTTTCCCTCCACACTTCCTCCTTATCCTCTCTGCGTCTCCATCTTAGTCTCCCTCACTTTCTTCCTTCCTCACTCCCATCGCTCTCCCTTGTAGAGAGCTTTGTAAAGCAGCCCACCTGAAGAAGAATCTGTATCTTATCCTCATGGAGAGCCTCTTTACTCACTTCTTTCTTTCCCACCAAGCCAAAGGTGCAGCTTGAAGACCAGTTGGATGTCAAGGTCACACATTGCCAGGGCCCAGGCTGACCTACAACAGGTCTGCTGATAACAGATTCAAATTATTTGCCCAAACATACAGTGAACCTGCGGTTGCGATAACCACCAAGTAGTGTTTCTGAGCAGTAAGTAAAAGCAAATGCAGCACGTCCTGAATGACAATGAGATGATGTGGGGTTGTTTCAATGTTAAGCCTGCAGGGGGAGTTCCTTCTGCACAGCCTAACGCAGCCGGGCTTGAAGATGGCACTGCTGTAGGGAACGCATTTAGGCAGCAAAAAAAGGAAAAAAAAGAGAGAGTGGAGCAAGGTGATTAAATTTGAATGCGTGCGCTGCTGTACATTGAGGCGAAGGTACATCCAAATATAACCTCAAATTTAGTTCAGCATGTGTTTCCTTAAAAGGATTAGAGAATGACTTGTTTTATGAAGAGTACGTGTTTGTTTCTGTTTTAATCGAGTTGATGTGTGAAGCAGTGAGAGCTGAAGATAATTAAAACTTCAGACATATTAAAAAACAGGTACTAAGAGCCGAGCACTCACACCGAGCTGCTACTCTTGGTCAGCATTTCTCTGTGTTACATAACTGTCTGTCCCCTACAGCAGAGACATTTTGGTGCCATTTTAATCCACTGGCTTATCTCTGCTGAGTCTTGACCAGCGCGTGTGTGTGCGTCTGTGCATGCATGTGTGTCACATTCATTATGCATGCATTTCTAGACCCCCTACAGCTGCTAATAGATTCTCTATTTTTAAAGAGCATGAAGCAGTGTTATACATGTAAGTGAGCATGCAAACACGCTCAGACAGACTGACACACACGCACATGCACGCACAAACAATCAAGTGGATGATGTGTCTGCACGCTAATGGAGGTTAATATCATCTGTTCATGGAGAAGGAGTAGGTGGATACAATAAATAGTGAACACTACACTCTGCGTTAAAGAAACAACTCGACCTTGACCTCTGGGTTTTTATGAGACTGAACACACAATAATCTGGTTTGACCCATGTACCGGGTTTTTACCATTTAACCTAAACCATCACTGGGTTACACACCACTCATACACTGGGTACTTACTGTCTCCTTGACATTATACTCTTATATCTAATACCAGTTACCATATCAACAGTTATAAAACACTCATCCCTGCATCCTTTTCTCATAATTATGTGACTGCAAACTACACAGAAAGGCCAGTGTAAATGTGCCTGTAGTGATATTTTGTAATAACAATTATTCTGTCGAAATGAGTTATTATATGTTAATACAAACATTATATACAATCCACAGCACGGCAGAGAAGACAGGAAACAGTGCCTGGTGTAACGGAAGTCATTTCACTTTTTTTTTTTAGATAGATTTACACCTCCTGAATGAGTTACATACATCTCAGCTTTGAGAGAATGAATGAATGTATGAATGTGGAATAACGTCATCATTGATGCAACTGATTTTTTGCTTTGCCTTGACTGAGGCTTAACAGCTAAAGTTTTTTTTCCCCAGGAAAATAGATGAATGTTTGAGGGCCAAATGTCAATGGTAATAGAATGATTTTTTCTTTTCATTTAATCTTGTGTAACATGACTGAGGAACAATTTAATTCGATTTAAAACTCATTATTCTGTGATTTTTTTCTTCCTATTTTACTTTGCCATGAACTTTTAGTGGGCAGAACTGGCAGGTGAAGTGCTCTTTATTCTTCCATTTGATGGAAATATTAAATTTATAATGGCTGAATTAACAGCTAATGCTAACGTCAGTAATTGAAAAGTTTTCATTTCAGTAGGAGGTTTATGTTTAATGACCCAACGTGGCAGCTTTTCACATGAGATTCCTTTAGTGTTTTTGTGAGATGAATTCACTGACTACAGTTGTTTTAGTGAGAGGAGGATCTCTGAAGATAAGTCAGCTTCAGCTGAAATGACAAAATCCTGACTGTGAGCAGTTTTCCAAGTGACGCCAGAGGAACACTGAAAGGTGAGAGAAGTGATCTCATCTTTAATTTGTCTTCGCCCCAGAAACTGAAGGTGAGATATTATTCCCCAATAATCACAGTCAAATCTAGTCTGTCTGTGGTGGGCCATGCTAAAAAGCTGTGCAAATTCTTTCACTTGATGATTGTGCCACTTTGATCATTGATGTTTTCACACAACTTTGCCATTTTAAAACTATTCATCTATTCATCTTATTGGAGATGCACTCGTGATGACCTTCAACTTTAATCTGCTACAGGTCATGGCTTCCTCTCTTTCTCAGTCTGAGTGGGCTCTTACCCTCTTATCTTGCCAAGAGGACATAAGCCCCTCAATCCTCTCATTCCTTCCTGATGATGACAGAGTCCTCAGAGACTCAGACCTTCACAGGCTCTAGAGGGGAAGATGGGGAAAGAGGGAGGACATTTTTAGCAGCTTAATTTGGTTTGCATAGCCTCTTTTAAATGTGGATGTAGGGCAAATGCTAACAGCTCATCATAATCCCTTCATTGCCATTCTCCACCATGTGCAACTGCACCACCCTCCAAACACCTCCCTGGTAGCTTCAGAAATCCCTGCACCCAGTATGGAAGGAGATCAACTCCTGGAGAGGATGGGCCGCTCCTGGAGGTAGATCGCTTTGCTGGAGTGGATTGTACACAACGAGACAGCAGTGTGCAGTAGACAGAATGCACTGATGGGATCTTTGTGGTCAGTGGATTCTGATGCATTAGTTATAAAAATAAACAATGACAGCTCCGTGTATTCAGTGGACTGCACTGTCTTGTTTGGCACATGGGCATTTTTGCCTCTGGTACAATTTAGAGATCAGATAAATGTATTACAAACAAACCAGGAGTTTAACATCAATCATTAGGAATGATGATACCTCATTCACTGGGCAGCTTCTGGGACCAATATCAGTACAATCTGAAATAACATGTTATTCTGACTGACAGCCCGTTCTGCTACTCTTACATACATTATATAAACATATATTTATATATATGCTGCTGCTATATATTTTGGGTGAGATGAGAAGCCTGAAGTCATTAGTCTGAATGCAAAATACAAAGCTGGAGCCAGACAGCAGGAAAACACAAAGGCTGTCTCGGTCCAAAGGTCAGAAAATCCACCTATCAGCACCTCTAAAGATCAATGAACAATAATAATCATTGACAAATGCTGTGTTTTTTTAAAACTCTACACAAAGACCAAGGTTTATTAGCCAGTGTCTGTTTCCAACAAAGTTACAGCTATTGGCCAAGCAGAGTGAGTCAATTGGTGAGCTGTAAAGGTCACAGAAAAACTTTTCACTCATTTTTACTAAGCAGGTATGAGAGTGGCATCCATCTTGCAAGCTACTTATGTCAAACTCTGCCTGTAACAGCTCTTCATCCAGCCAACAAGCTCTTCTGATGGCGTACACTGGAGCCTTAATGGTGTAAAGTTTGGAGAAATGGGATCAAGGGACTATGACAGTCTTTACATTGAGAGCTAAGGATAGATATGCACAAAGGTGTAGACAAGGTTGACCGCTATGCAGATCACCAAAGGTCAAAGACAACCAACAGGCCTGCACAGTGCCAAGGCTGCCAGCTTTCACAACTCGACCCTGAGAAAGAAGATCAAGAGGGGACAGTGAAAACTAACTAGCTCTTGGCTTGTTCCTGCTCAGTAAAGAAGGTAATAAAGGCTGGTGGAGGGACTAGGGAGCTTCTTGTGGGCGTACTGTACCCCAAAGGAGTTTGTGGGCTGCTGGAGGGCAGGTGCAGAATCGCAGGTCTGGATTAAAAGGAGAGGTTAGTATGCACACCACAGAAATTAATCAGAGCAAAAGGCCTAAGAGAGGAGGATAGAGCAGCTGTCGCCATGACAGCAGTGTTTCTTTCTTTTTTTTTAAAGCAGCGTTTGTGCTCAGTGTTTGTCAATGGACCTTGCCTTTGCTGAAATGATAAAATAAGGAGAATTGTTGCCTCAGAACATGGAGGATCTTCGGTTTAAATAAGGTGTTCATGTGATCTTTTCATTCATGAGGTTTCCTTCAACAGTCTGAAGACATATAAGTCAGGTAGCTGGAAAACTGAATTCCCATTCGGGCAAATGCACCCAGCTTTTGACAGCAACCTATCCAGGGGGGTTCTTGGATAAACATCAGTTCCACTGTGACCCAGAAAGAATAAAAGGAAGGAAAATAAATGCATGCGTGTGTTTCTTCCTTCCTTTATGCTCTGAGGTGCTTTATTCTTCTTTCTACTTTTGTTCATATTTGACAGAAGATTCACCTTTTTAGCGCATGACATCTTCATTATCCACCATTGCCTCTCTCTGTCTGTCTGTCTGTCTACGCCTGTCTCCTCTCTGGCTGAGGCCACGTGCTCACCCAGCGGGTGTCGGTCAGTCAGTTAGCTGTGGCAGGTGTCGCAGTGAGGGCAAGGCTCACTAGCTAAAGGTACCAAAGATTACGTAAACCTCAACAAGCTGACTACCAGAAAACTGCAAACACTGGAGTAATGCTGACAAAGGCTTGCTTCATCGTGAACAGAATGCACCTACATAATTGATATGTCTTTGTGTGAAAGACAGAGAGAGTGAGATGAGAGATGTTTTCTTTCAGAAAGCGTCATTATAAACCACTTTAATCTAGTTCAGTCAGAGATGGTGATTTATCAAAAAAGAATTTCTGCCTTTCAAAAATGAGTTTTAGTCAAATAAGTTTGTGAATCTAGTGTACACAGTAAAAAAAAAAAAAAACAATACAGCACCAACAAATGCAGTGGCTTGATGTGACTTAAGAATTTATCATTGTGTACTTGTTTTGTTTTATGGATGGCATTGCTGGCTACAGACTGAACAGACAGCAAAACAAAAGTGAAAGTGCAAAGTATTTAGTCACTCAGTTTGAATCATACCTTCCCTGAGTGACTGTGGATTTCTACTGAGTTATAAAAAAACAAAGTTGAGTGTAATCAAATGCTTTTGTTTGGTTTTTAAAGTGTCAGCTATGAGGATGCCAACAATGAGAGGACAAATATAATCACAGAACGATAAAAGAAAACAACTCAGACCGAAACAATGATCCCTTGTTGCGTATATTCATTGCTGACGAAGCGTGACTCGAAGGCGCTTTTTCTCTGGGACATTTTGAAATGAAATTGGTGAGGGTACTACTCACGACCACACAAAACCACAGGGTGCTGGTGCAGGATCATTTCTATATGAAGCCGAGATCAATGGCGTCACAGCCAGTCTCTGAGTCAGCCCCATTCTACGCCTTTCCATATGACTGATGGAAAGGATTCATTTCTCAGCTTGATCATGGTGAAATTCTGAACAATTTCACTGCGCTCATCTGTAAATCAATGCACTATTTTCTCTCCACTACGGGGGACCTAACAGCCTTTTACATTAAAAGTTAAAGGGAATGTGAGTAAGTGGTAATTTCTTAGATTTGTCAATACCCAGCGGATTGTAACTTGATCTGATTTCCATAAAAAAACATCTGATTATGTTACTTACAGAAAAAGCAGTCTCGGTGTTGTGGATGAGGAAATGTAGGGCACACTGTAATATCAGCACAGGATGATATGGGCATATGATACTTAGGATATGATACTTATCACCACAAGTATCATATGTGCACATACTGTAGCATATTGTGCTCATATGAGTCACATGCACCCACTGTGACTCCCTCTACTCACCCTGCTGACATCCACTCCCACCCATCAAATCTGCTTAAACCCTCTTCCCCTCACTCACTCTAATTATTTTCTCCTATAAACCGCAAAGGATTTTTTTTCCAAATCATTTTTGCATTATAACACCAGTGTATCACTGTTACCTGTCACCATGATCCCAGCCCCACGAAAAAGTTTTTTTCTTTTTCTCGTATGGTAATTTGCTTCAACGAGTAGACCCTTCTCATTCAATAGAGCTGTCACTAAGACATGATACAAGTGTAGTCGGGGGATTATGTTGTGAATCGTGTTTGCCTTGAATATAGAGAGAAGAGAATGTGCGAGGTTAAGCAAAGGACAGATGTCTGATAAGTGGCTGAGGGTCTGCGCTCAGGAATGAGCTGCAAACACACAACCTCCCCAGAGGATGCAGGGGGAGCGAGCACTTCCTAGACAACCAAGATGATGGATAAAGATGAGTAATAATGGAAGAGATTACAATAGCTGTGATTTATCTGACGTGGCAGCGTATTACAATAAGACAAATGCAAGATGTTGTAATATTACATGCTAAAATCGACATTTCTATGCTGCTTTTCAGGGAGTTTTATCATCAAGGGTTATGATAAATGCCCTTAAAAGATTATTTATGGGAAAACAACATTACTGTTAGAAGAACAACAACGTGGCAGCTGCGTGGATTGTCCCTCTAAATCACCTGCGTGGTGATCCTGAGGCGGGCTGTCACTGCTGATTATAGCCCCGCCAGTGATCGCCTCATTTCCTCTCTCCCACTGTGGATACTCTGGGCAGACTTAAGCAATACACAGTCTGCTAATCCTGGCTGCAGGGAGACACGCTCATTTACACTGATGCACACGCACACACACACACTGGCTAAGGATGTAAGCAGTCATGCATGATGTACTTGGACAGTTGGGGAATTAAAACACTAGAGGTGGATTCCAGTTTTAGTTGCATAGAAGTGATATAGGCAGGATATTATAGTGGCGCGGCCAATTATGAAGCTGAAAGTGGAGATGAGAAGTGAACTGTGGGAAAGGAAAAAAAAAAGACTCATTTTTTAGACTGAGCCGAGATGATTGGTAGCCCGTAACTTTGGCACTGACATTTACAAGTTAAAATGAAATGTACTGATACAACATCATTTATATTGGATTCTGCCCTGTTACAGTAGCTTAACTGTTCAACAATACGGCTGTATTTCATCCGTTGATGAGCATATAGCAGGTGACCTGAGCCTATACAACACTGTCTGTGCGGCTAACCTTTAGTGTTAGAAATTCATCAGTCCCACGAAACCTTTGCACCTCACTTGCCTCCTCTTCTGTCTCCACTTCGACACCTGCTCTGGTCCCCTCCAACATTCAGATTATATATATTGCAGCAGCATCTCGAGTGGAATGTAGATCATCAAAGGAACTGAGTGCGATGCTCTCTGAGGAGCCGTCCACAGCACTTTTACCAGTGAACCTCAGACAACACAGTCAGCACTCTGCAGTGCTTGTGGGTGTGTGAAAGGGCGTGAGTGTGTGTGTGACGTGTATCTCTTGTCCCTGCATGTGTAAGCATGTGGAAATACATAAAAATATGTGTGGGTCAGGATGCAGCGGCAGACACTAACAGGTTTTCAGATACACAGACATGATTCAGGGAAAAAAAGAGAAAAGGAGCGACCTACACACATTATTATTATTATTATTATTAGAACGATCATAAACTCATGGTCATACCACACCAAGTGAAACTGTCACAACTAAAGCCTTGAGTGTATTAATTTGAATCATTTCCTCTGAAACATTTTGTAAAGTTGAACTTCTCTGAGCCACAGTACAATATGAAGTTCGTGTACATGTCGTCTTCAGTTTTTCAGGTAAGGAAATGTTATTAAAAATGCAGAGAAAAAAAACAATGAAAAATCGATCCTGCAGCATCTTTGGTCCATTTAGCTGAACAGAATCATTTGTCACCTTTATTGACACTGGCTAATAATTCATGTGATGAATGGACACTTTTTTATCTTCAAAGTGTGTATTGCCTGAAAACATTATCTACCCCAAAGCTCTGTCAGTGTTTTGTCAAAGGCCAGGACAGTTACACAATATATGTGACTTCTTATTGAGAGCCACAGGAGCCGGGCCTAGTTAAACATACCTGGCTTTCATCCAGCACTGGCTAATAAACTCAGCGCGGCCATGAGACTGCGAGAAATTGCAGTAATATGCAGCAGAGGGGCACAAACACACACATCAATGCATAGACTCGCATACAAAGGTGACAATGTTTCCCATGGGGCATATACAGTTATAAAATTAGATATAAAAGAAAAAGCCCTGTTGTCAGCTCATGTCCTTCTGCTCTTTTGATCATTTTAAAGCTGACACACATAAACACAAACACATACACTAACACAGACACACACAGCTGTTAAAAAACACATATTTTACCAAACATACTGTTGATTTTTAACATATTATTTTCAGTAGCATAGTAGAGTGTGCTAACTAAGAACTGAAACTCACACAAAGGGACTGATTGCACGATATGCACCACCACCCCATTTTCTCAGCTCAGTTCTGTATGTGCAATACAGTATCCTCCAATTACTGTACATGAAGCTGCTGCGAGGTTGCCTGTGGCTCAGTCCATTAATGTGTAAAGTAAGGGTGGGGAAGAGTAGACTGCGTCATTATGTTTTCAAAGAGCAGAGCCGGTGTGCACTCTGCACTAATAAAGGAGGTGTAATTGATGAGGATCCTGAGCTCCGTCTGAATCAAAGGCTACACGCTCTCCACCGTACAGGCGAGGATGAGAACAGCATATTACTGCATCAGCTGCTCTGTCTTCATCTGTGGAGATGGAGCAACACCCTCAGTGATTAAGAATAAAAGACACAGCTGGCTGGATTAACGCTGTCCGCATTCAACCAACAGCCCTCAATCTGACTGCATAATGGGACAATATCTGTGCTCGTAACAGTGTGGACATAAACCAAAACTCCCTCTAATCAGCATTTCCTGACTTCTGACAGCAACAGACACCTCCTCGTTTTTTAACAGGTTCTGAAAAGCAACAACTGGCAGACTGCAGAGGATGACATGCAACTAGAGGAAGCCTTCAAAAAGGCCTTTTAAGTATTTATGAATGATGTCATGTTGGAAGCAAAGGCACATAAAACCATATGCTGAAGCATTTGTTGAAATAAGACAGCCTGCTGTTAATATATTCCAACACAGTGATCAGTAGGCAGGAAATCCAGAGCCCATAACAACACCACACTGAGATTTCAGCACCCAGATGTATTGTTTAAATGATGCATTCAGAATAACAATATGCATATGCAATTTGACATGAAATGGAATTCAGGCCATGGCTATGCATGCAAAGCTGTGGGTAATGTGTTCAAAATGAATGGATATCAACAAAATATCAATCACTCATAAATGCAACTGCACCTTTTTTCCCTGTGACCATAGATGTCTTTTACAGGAAAATAGTGATTGTTAGTTAAAATGTTACAGTAGTGTAAGTGCAGAGATCAGGGAGACAGTGGCTCAGGAAGTAGAGCGGGTCGTCCAATAGGGTTGGCGGTAACGGTTTAAATCCCGCTCTATCCCAGTTGCTGCCGTAGTGTCCTCGGGTAAAACACCTTACCCACCTTGCCTCGTGTGAATGCCTATGAATGTGTATGAATGTTTGGCGGTGGTCAGAGGGGCTGTTTGGTGCACACTGGCAGCCAAGCTTCTGTCAGTCTGCCCCAGGGCAGCTGTGGCTACAGACGTAGTTTACCTCCACCAATGTGAATGTGGTATGAATGAATAATAGTTTCTGTAAAACGCCTGTCTATGTCTAGAAAAGTGCTATATAAATCCAAGCTATTCATTTTATTATTCTTATTATTAGTAGAACGATCTTAAACTCATGGTCATACCACACCAAGTGAAACTGTAACAACTAAAGCCTTGAGTGTATTAATTTGAATCATTTCCTCTGAAACATTTTGTAAAGTTGAACTTCTCTGAGCCACAGTACAATATGAAGTTCATGTACATGTGGTCT
>OMNW01004032.1:9246-19794 GCA_900303245.1 Selene dorsalis | reverse complement strand
ATATGTATATATATGATATTCCTTCTTTATTAGTGGACGCTTTCAGAAGATTGACCTCTGTGACCTCTTTGGCCTTGCTTTTGTGGCACTACTGTTTGTGTGGTTAACAGATGGAGACATAAAATCTTTATATATGAACAACACAAACCATATCAATGACAATATTGATAATAATTTGCCGTTTCAAGCTTCTCTGACGTGTTTATATCTGACTTCATGTTAAACAGGCGAGCCTTGTCCGGAGCTCTGGTAACTTGTGACAGACATGTTTCACCATTGTTAATATTTTCAATGACTAAACAATTAATCATTTAATTACAAAAAAAAAAAAGTAGAGTAAGAGCCAAACTGTGCAGTGACAAAGCATTAATAGACAATTAACCCATAATTGCTGACATGGAGTAACTCTCTCTCTCTCACTCTGGGTTGTTATCATATTCCATGTGCTCCGTTGCCTTTGGCTCTGGGCTCTTGCATATTGTGTGTATCTATGGGCTGAATGTTCACGCAACGCTGCTTTTAATTTGAAGTTTTGCTCAGCCTGGTTTACATTAAGACTCGTGAGATAATGGGGGCGAAGCCACTTGAACACAGCGCTCCTCATTCAGCGTAGAAATCTTCCGCCTGTAACACAATATCCAAGTTACTTCACTCAGAATACAGAAGCTGTGAAAGTTTCAAGTCGTCTCATGTAACTCGAGCTCCCCTTCTCTCTTTAATTTAATTCCTCATTACAGCCTCCATCGCTCTTCTTCTTCTTCTTCCTCTTCTTCTTCTCTGTCTCATTTCTTGTAGATTTTTTTTCTTTCCTCATCTTCTCTGTTTTTGTCACTCTTAGCTTCCCTCTCTCGGTTCCTCCATCTCCTCCTCACTGTGTCTAACGACATCTCTGCTTCCTCCAAACAGAGAGGGAGTTCACTCCGTTATGGCCTGAACCATAACGAGCTCATTTAAAGGAGTGGGAAAAGAGGGCAGCCACTGCTGTTCTGACAGACAAGCATTTAAAGGGCTCCCTGTCAACCAGCCAACTATCCACCCGTCTTAAAACCTCTCCTCCCTCATTTTCTCACCAGTTTTTTTTTTCAAGTGCCTTCAACATGGCTGATTTGCTATCTTTCTGCTCCTCTACACTCTGTCAATCACCTTCTCTTTGTCTCCTCTCCTTCTCCCCCAAAATCTCTCCCTTCTTTTCATAATCCTCAGATCCATCTCAATCTCCACCTCTCAGGGGGGGAGGGGGGTCCGTCCCTGATGATGACATATGAAGCCAGGTCTCCTAATTGTGGAGCTCAGTCTGACACAGGCGTAGATACAAAAAGAAAAAAGAATGGACCTCTTGCCATCATGCCAATGGGGAGTAATGGTCCTTTTATTGCAGGATTAATCTCAGTGGCCTCTGCTGCCCATTGGCTGGATGAGAAATCTCTCATCCATCAGCAGAAGGGGAGTGGTGGTGGATGATAACCTCCCTGATCTCCTGCAATTACCAAGTGCTCCAGGCTGCTCTTCAACACTTCTCATTGATCTGAGATAGTAACTTGCCTGACTGTCAGTTCCCCAGATGTTGTGCCTGTGCGGCGTCACCGGGTGTGTTTACACGGACAGATTTCAGAAACCCGACCAGGTTTTGCTACCTGGAGAAACACACGAGAGAAAACTGTGTGAGATACTGTGGCATGTATACGCCTCATCCAGGTGTCTGATAGCTGCGACTTTCTGTGCAGGCAGTGGAAAAAACATGTCACATATGTCACACAGTCGACTTAAGATGCCCTGGAAGTTTTCCATCCGCTGACAGTGACAGGCAGATGGCGCTCAGAGGTGGGGACATGTATATTTGTTTTTGCTCTCTCCTCCCGTTGCTAAGATAATTGAGCCTCCTCCTCCTCTTCTTATCTTCATCAGCATCAGAGCTGCTTGATGTGTTGATTTATTTATTTTTTTCCCATACCTGCTTCATTATTGGTTTAATGATGACTGCTAATTGTGGAAGATGGAATAATGTGCAGAGGATGTAGAGGATGATGAGGCATGATGTCATCAAAGGGAATTTTAATATAGCGAGTGGAACTAACAAGGTTAAAGACGGTTTTGTTGCATTTAAGCGCCATGTCAGCTGTGAGGCCGCATGTGCACCATCAGGGGCTCGTAGGAACTAAATGGGATTTAGCTTTTATTAGCGTTATTAAAGGGGATCTGTGCTAAGATTTTTTTTACCTTAATTAAACAGCTCATCTCTTAAAAGTTAACCCAAAGTTACCCACCTCGGCAGACATCGCTCCACGGGTTGGCCTTCTCGCCTGCTTCGAAACTCCGAAACTGTAGGGGGAGCTCCATTTGTAGCTGCTGCTGCATCATCAGCGCTAACAATAACACTTTACTTACCAGTGTTAGTGGAGACATGAGATAAGACTCATACTTGTCTATGTCAGGAACATTAGATGATGAGTGGATCAGAGGTTTCACGTTTATCAGTGAGTTTCCACAAGTCTCATCAAATATCAAATTCAATGCAACAGCATGAAACAAAAACAGCATCAAGAGCAAACATAAAACAAGCACCAGAGCTTTTTCAAGCTTTTTTTTGCAGCTCAGTTTTGTGTCGCCTCTGGTGATGCTCCTTAAGTGGATCTGACTAATGCACGAGGTAAATTCTCTGTTAAGCTGCTTTTGGAGAATGTGCATTGAACCATTTTGCAGTATGGAGTTTATTTCTGCTTTATAAAAAAAACAAAACAAAAAAACAAAACCTGAGGCCACATTTAATGATATAGACCAATAACACGTCTCAGTTTAACGATGTAGATTTTTTTTGTAGGTTTCAGGACGCAGATGCTGTTTTCTGGTCTCTCCCACTGTCCTCCCCCCCCCTCCTCCTCCTGTCCAGACCTGTTCCTGCAGCAGAGCCTCTTCTCGTTTGCCAAGTTTCCCAGCATCTCTTTCACCTCCCTCAGGACTTCCCTTTCTTCATGGGATTTATCTGTACACTACTTCCTCCTCCTCTACTTTACCCTGACTCTGAGTTTCTCTGAGTTTCTCCTCCACTTCAGCCCATCGCCTAAATCCTCACACCTACTTTGCTGGCCTGGTCTTCCGCTCCCACTCCCTCTCCTGTTATGTGGGGGTTGCCTGTGGTTTTTTGAGTCCAGCGGCTGCAGTACGATATCGACCTTCCCTCCACCTCCAGCTAAGTCTCTGCTAATAGAGAGACAGAGCAGAGGAATGACCGGGACCAGGTGGTTCGACCTGGGTCTCTGTGTAACAGCAGGGGGCACTCTTCAGCCTTCACTGCCATTTGTTGCTGTGTTTGAGTGTGTGTGTGTGTGTGTGTGTGAGGAGAGTGGGTAGAGGGAGAACAACAATGCTGCAGATTTGTGAGTGTTATTTAGTGTGCAGTATCTGTGTGTGTGTGTGTGTGTGAGCTCATGGATGGCAAGTCTGTGTCCTTTGCTGTACATGAGAAAAGGGCAAAAGCTTAGTGGGGGAAAGGGGAAGATGCTGTTGGTCTCATTAATATGTATAGCCTGCTGTGTGTGTGTCTAAATGTGTGCATGCATGACTGTGTGTGATATGACGTGTGTGTGTTCTCGAGCACGTGTGACCGGCTGTCTGATGACATCTAAGGTCGTGTTAGAAACTGCAGTGAAGTTAAGTGTGTGTAAATTGAATGAGGAGATATTCACTTAAAGGCCAAATAACACGTGTGTGTGTGTGTGGTTATTATACATGTGTGTGTTTATGGTAGAGGCCTGTTAAAGTAGCAGAGCTGCCACCTGTAGATAAAAGGTAAAAGTTTTTGTTGTGCTCAACATAATTCAGAGATTCAGGTGATATTTCGATTCATATCAGTCGTCATTTGAAAAGATCCGATGTTGCTTCATAAAATCCTTTGATGGATCTTTTAATGAGGGCCATTTCCTGTTTGATCGTCTCATGTGAGACTTAACTGGACGAGATCACAGAGCAGAGCTGTTTTTTTGTTGTGTCCATTGCACTGTTAACTTCTGGAGTGCATCATGTTAAATAAACGTCCATTAATGTAACTGCTTTTGGTTCAATTCTTAATTATTGTTAAATTATTTATTTTTCAATCATGCACCATGTTAGAGAGTTTCCATCTTTGTACAACTTGCAGCATTCGTTCTGTGAAAATCTTTTTCATAACCGAGCAAAATTGGTAACTTAAACTTTGGACAAGATCCAGAAACACTCCCATGTGCCAGTGGGTAATTGATTAGAGTATTGTCTCCATCAGCGTCATATTATAGTTGACAATAGAAATAGTTCCCGGAAACATCATAAATTAAATCCAGTCTCAAATCGAATCCTTCTCATCGATCTTCAGCCAAAAGAGTGATAAACAGCATCAGAGGTCGATTTTCTCCACTGATAAAGTTTGTGATCTCCTGCCGCTGACCAGCACTTTCTCCTGTATCCAACATTTTCTGTGACACGTTGGTTATGATGAAAAATAACACAACAAAATGTCATGGTGGGATGCTGCACCTTGACATTAAAAACCTGCCTCCCCTCTACTTTCCCCCGGCATGAAACTCAATATGAAATAAAATGAAACTCAAAAGTGTGCCTTGCAGCTACGGCACCAAAAATAATACTAGTGATATCGCACTAAGGCGCTCGCTGCCTTTCTCCATCAAGGATCCGGCCTTATCGTGGCACTCTTGCACTTTTGTGATTACACTTTGCTTTTCCACATCTGCCTTTATTGTTGCTTAGGCTGCATGTCTCCGCTCCGTTCATTTGGGGGAACAAATTAGCCTGATCGTTATCAGGTTCATCACTTTTTATGACCTCATCATTACACTGGAAGAGCCTCTAATTGTGGCGGGATCAAGGTGTTTCCCGTCAATTACAGTTTAATGGCTGTTAGGAAATGCGCTTGATTTTTTTTTTCCCCTTCGTACTACATAAGCTAGTGCTGACACGAAACTCTGCATGAGCCCTCGGTGCTTAAATTAAATGTGTTTTTTTCCTCTTCTTAAAGTGACATTCTCCATTTTGAAATGAGTGAGAATATTTATTTTCATTTTAAATCTTTTACTTATGTGAAACGATCACTTTACAATATACAAATTTATAAATGATTCCTCGCAGCTGTAGCCACAAATTCAACTGAAAAGTAGAGACTTGGCCCGCTGTCGTAATTCTGGCATATTTATCGACATACTTTTTGCAGGAAAAAATTGGAGTCAGAAAAATGCGCCATAATTCAATGGTATCTGCCGACTCATTTAATGGATGCTGCATTGCCTCTTGCTGGATATTTGCTGTTTATCTCTTGGTGAAAAAAAAATAAGGTCAGATGCCTTAACAAGCCAGAATATTCAGCTGCTGTCAGAGGGACTTCCACGGTACGGCCAGTTTTAAATATTATTTTTATGTTTATTTTGCCGTTAAAGCAGCCTGACTGATGTAATGTATTAGTTTCTACTCCAAATCTGCTTTTAAGAATTAGTGTAACATGCAACACACGACACCGAAGTCATTGATCATAGTTAGCCTGCTCGATACTGTTGGCTGAGCCGATGAGCCAGTGATAAATATTCCCAGCGTCAGTGACAGGTATTGGCCTAATGGTGAGACTCACCGTTCTATACTGGAAAGGTCATAGACTCAATAATTAGAAGAAGCGATGGGACCATCAGCAGGACCCACACTGACCAGGTGTCCTTTAGGAAAAACACCCTCAGCCACTGTTTGTCTCTTTAGATCATGAAATATTTAGTGAATTTAACACACATGTCTTTGGTCAGACTTGTTAGAAATGTTATTTTGTAGTTGGCTAATTGTTTTTTTTCCTACACATCTCATTGTACTTGTCTTGCTTGGACACTTTAAAGTGTTTTTTTTCGAGGTCACGCAGGCAGTATAGTTGATTGAAGTAACACAATACCATACAAAACTTGAATAAATGTGGAGAACTCGAACAAATGTAGAAGAACTGCTTGGTACAGTGAAACAAGTCTGATCCAGTCGTGCTCTGTGGCCTGTGTGAAAGTGCTGAGAAAGGCTCAGCTGATTCTGAGTTTGGATCAAGGTTGACAAGAGGAAAAAGATCTGAGCGACTCTGAACCAGGACTCAGCGTTGGTGCACAGATGACAGAGGCTTCAGTCACAAAGTGACATCTGCATTTAGATCCATAGGAAAGACTTCAGTGAATAGAGTTGGAAACTGTGGCTCCAGTGACTGTCGTGTATTTGGGAAAGTAGAGAAGCAGCAACTTACTCAGGTTCAGTGCAGGACTTGCTGAGGCAGGAACAGTCTGTTGACAATTATACAGCGAGGGACGTTATAACAGTGTTGCAGTGCAGTGAATGAATGCACATGTGAGAGTTCAGCGGTGCAAAAACTAGTCAACTCAGATGTGGAGAAAAAAAGTGATATGGTCAGATGAGTCATCCTTCACCACGTTCACACTGAGCCTGAACGCTGGAGCCCAACACTGTGGGGATGTGGAGCATTTTACAGCCCATCATCACCCAGGAACATGTATGAGCTGAATAAGAGGTCATCTGTTACTTCTGTACTAACCCTGCTCAACTGAGGACGTTTACAATGTGTGGCTTGATTTTCCATTTTTCATAGAGCAAAGACCTGATGGTCCCTGAACCATATTTAGTTTGGGCTTTCACCTTCAGCGACCTTCACCAGCCCTGAGGTAACTGTCAGCCTGCACCCGTCTCTGCTCCTGAGCAGCTCAGCAGACTGCTGTGTGGGTAAATGCCAGGTAGAGCTGTAGGCCCTTCTCCACGTGCATGTGTGTGTGTGTGTGTGTGCACGCACTCGGGCCCCTGTGCTTGGTATAGGTAGAGCTGGAAAATGCATTATTGATAGTGTTAGAGGTATGCAAAGCAAAGCAAGGAACCTCTTTGATCTCTCATAGACGCCGTGTCGCCTGCAATCTCCCTCAGATTCAGTCGTGTGCACACAGCACTGGGAGGCAAGAGCCACAAATTTCTCCTTGATCACTTCTCCCTTTTATCTTTTTTTTTCTTTCTTTCTTTCTTTCTTTCTTCTTTCTTCCTTCCTCTTCTTTTTTTTTTATTCAAGAGATGCAGCCTAAGGAACAATTGTTTTGGTATTTGTATTTCTCTGTCATTGGGGGAGAAGAGGGAGGGAGAGAGAGATTGAAAAGAGAAGAAATAAACCATTATGAATCCTCCGGTAATTGTGGAATGATTGAAAATTGAACAGGGGAATTTGCAGCCAATTAACTGTATATTCATAGTGTGCTCTTATCACCCGAATTGAATTTACATGCAGAACGATGCAGCGCGTGTCGGAACAGGGGGCATAATTGCAAAGCACGGCCAAGTGAGTTATGCAAATTGTGCTCATTTCCCCCACAAATTTGAAGTGACTTCGCCCGTACCCATATTCATACAATACCTTAATAACTTAAACATAAGGTAGCTCTACTGTAATTGCTGTGTTAGATTAAACTTTCCAGTGCCGAGGTGGAAGAAATCTCCCCGCAGGCTAAAGCAGCAGAAGGGAAGAGGAATAAAACAAACAAAGAGACTTCAAACTACTCAGCCGGATTTATTTTATTTTATTTTATTCTAACCTTATTTTGACGCACTAATGTTGTTGTTGTTTGTTTGTTTGTTTGACAGCAGCTAGAAGGTACACATGCTTAATACCAGGAGCATAAACACAGCTACGGACACACACTTGTCTGTGAAGTGAGATTAGGACGGTAGATAGGAGCAGCAACACCTGAGGCCCGACGTAGCCACTGTGTGTGTGTGTGTGTGTGTGTGTGTGTGTGTTTAAATGTGGCTGCACATCTGTGTGTCTTAGCCACAGGTATGCGGCAGTGAAGAGATCAAGCTTATCCTTTGTGACAGTCACTTTTAAGTCCTTTTTCGAAACTGGGTGGTTCAATTTAGCTCTGTGGTCCCCCCCCCCTCTCCGCCGCACTCCAATCGCACGGACGCCAGCTCTCGCGCACACACCCACACCCACACAGTCACACACACACACACACACACACACACTCACACTCATCTGATAGGCTGTTGGACAAACCATTGACCTTCACTTTGCAATCTCTGAGGTCGATCAGTAGGCCATTCTTCCATGTAATGTTTACATCTCTGTGGGCTATTTGGCCACAATGGGGGAGATTGCCTTTGGTCAACAACCTGTGTCCACGCTGGTCATTTTCCCCCCGCCTTGGCCCGAGGGGGTAGGCCATCAAAACAGCCCCGACCTGCGTCTATTCTCCCACTTATTGAGAGGAGAGGGGCATTAGAGTCGAGGGCAAACTTTGCTCTGCTCTCGGTTTTTCCATGTCTCCCGTGTGGCACAGTGCACGTCTCCTCGTGAAATCAACAACGCTGGAAATAAAACGTCACAGAAAACTAATATTAAAAAGCAGCTCCCTGTAGGGAACGGATGATTTGATGAGACCTTGTGCACATATTTGCATATTCATGAGGAAATATCAAACCTCCATAACTCCTTGAATAAGAAGAAGTTCATTCAAATAAACTCCACGTGCTGTTTCCAATGGTTCAGTGGATATTTATGTTTTTAGTACTGAGTGATTACATCAGCCTAATTCACAATGATTAACATAACTGCTTATTTTTAATCATTGTTCATGTTTAGCGATAGCACTGTGTCTCTGAGCATGGGCCTATTGTTGTAGTCTTAATTAATTCAACATATTATTATCTGAAACAGGACGTTTTGAAATGTTATTAGAAACTGCTGCTGTTGCAAGTCGAGAGCACCAGCGTGTTCTCCGGTTCTGAAATTACACATTAATTCGACTTTTAACAACGTTTTATGAATCGTTCTCTCACAGCTGAGGTGAGAGGGCTCAAACTGTCAGCTGCCGTAGCATCGTTAGCTTGAAGGGGAATGTGATCAGACAATGGACTATTCACCGTCTTTAAATATTCATTCATAGTAAGAAAATGAAAGAACGCTTTGAACCAACGTCGAAGGTAAAAACTAAAGGGAACATGTCGGCCTCTGTGATCAGGGTTGTGAATAAAGGATTCACTAATCAAACTGTGAAACCTGGACTCCGCAGACTGTGATCTGAAGTTCTGCAGGAGCTCGCTGGTAGATTTGTTCCCTGACTGACTCAACTCCAAAATCTTAAAAAAAAAACAGAATTACAGACAGATGGGTGAGAACCAGGCAGACGACTGGATCTGATGTCCAGTCGGACCAGTGTCCAACAGGAGGAGAAATCTGAGGACACCAACGTGGGTGTGGGGGGGGGGCAAACGTGGGGCTTGAGAGCTGATGAGGAGCAGGACACCCAGGTTCAGATGGAGCTTAGAGGTGGGACATACTGACAGGGAGACTGGGCGGGGGGAACCTTAACTGGACGTCCAAGAACTAACAGGCAGAAGAAACTGGTTCAGTGTGACGATGTGAAGGCATGATGGTGAAGGTGGTCGACGACGACTTAAGAATCAGGTTTAACATCCGATGTGATGAACTCGGGAACAACCTCGGTGTCGAGCGAGAGAGAAACGAGCAGGAACTCGGTGACAGACAGGGACTTTGATCCAGGAGGAAGAGACGGGGGGTCACCAGGGACTGCGCTGACTCGGGGGGCGGCTCCAGACTCTGGTTGGGTGTCACCGGTGCTGCTGGGAATCGGAGGCTCTGGATCACTGGGCAGTTGAAGCTCAGTGTCATTTCACAGCTGACAGCTTTGATCCTTAATCCCATCCGGTAAAGAGTTTTTCAACCACGGCTGGGAGGGAGGAAGCAGCCTCCTCCTCCTCCTTCCTCCTTCTCCTCTTCTCCACTCACTATGAGGTCATACAACATTTCATAAAGTTCTTCATCCTCACATTGAGCTGGTGGAAGCAGCACAGGCGGAGGGACGACCCAGGCCCGTGCAGTCAAAGTGCTTGAAGCCATGATTGGGTGTGAAGTCTTAAGGCGCTTCCACTCTGTTGTTTTTCAAGTGAAATCCTCCCAAAATCCTCCGAAATCTGTTTGTTCAGCCGTTATCGATGTAAACCCAAATGTTGCGTTACATAATAGTTTGCCCTAATCAGACCCTACTTATGGCGTCCTTTGTGGCTGCGCTGCACCTCTGTTAGTGCGAGCACAATCGTACGCAATTACAAAACTAGCAGAGCGCTGAGAACAGATGAGTCATGCAAGCGAGAGGACCGAGGATCTGCCCGAGTGTGTGTCTGTGTGTATGTGTGTGTGAGTGTGTAAATTCATGTGTGCCATTATATCCTGCTTCCGAATGGGGCTTTGGCTGCTGTTGTTGCTAATTAATGCAGCAGCAGAGGTTTTATCACCAAAAAGAAGAAAGGAGGAGTCACGGAGAGCAGCGGTCAGAGTGACGGCCCACGGTGGAAAAAGCGCTGTTTCTTTTCTTTAGAGGATTTTCATGATGCAAAATCAGAATACACGCATGACTACATCCGTGTGTATGTGTGTGTACTGTACTGTGTAGATTAGGGAATGTGTGTGTGTGTGTGTGATGACAGTCTGTAGCCTGTAGATCCACAGGGACTGCACTGAGAGCAGGTGTA
>OMNW01004029.1:1830-28460 GCA_900303245.1 Selene dorsalis | reverse complement strand
AAAGTCTCCAAAAATTGTTTTTGCAATGCACCTGTCTTTGACAGAGGCATGCAGCATCTACACCCAGTGCTTGACAAGCCTTAGCAACTGTCATCAGGATGTAAAATAACAGAAATGACAGACGCTGGAAATCAAGCTAGCTTTCAGATACAATGGCCTGCTGTGGCCACAGGGGAGCAGGAAACTACAAGATTCATACAAACAGATTTTAAATCATTCATGTGACATAACGCTGTTCTGAGCTAAGGAGTATTTATAATTTCCTTTGTATTTATTGTATTTATTTATTTTTTGCTATAAGCTCTGCTCACTTTACTTGTCCTGGTATGTTTACACATGGATTTGTAGCTATGATAGATTTCATCCAAATTAAATATTCAGTAATGTTCCATAGATGAGAAGACTACATAGCAATGTTGGTATGTTTTTGTTCCTGGATGATGCTTTGATATAGAGTACTTTAATCATCTCACCCACGACCTTGCTGTCACACATATGTCCCAAAGGAATACCAATCCTCCATGAAACAAAAGGAAGGAATTTCTGATTCTGAGGCACCCATGCAGGTAAGACAGAGTAGTTATTTTCTGGTACATTGGATTCATTGGGATGGGTACAATACTTTCCATGTAAACACATTTGTAATTGTGCTTACTTAGAAAAAGGATGTCTGTTTTATGGATTACAGCTCACCAACACTGTATGTGAACACAGCACCCATCTGTTTTCCTGTCCAACTGCAGAGACTTAATGCTGCAAAGATGGCATAGTGTTCAGTAAGATCTCAATCACCATCCGAATCTTCAAAAACAAAGCTGTGTGTGCCAGCATTTGCATCACCAAGGATGCATATTATAGACTGCACAGATGTTACTATATGCTAAACGTGGAGGTCTGTGTAAGTGTCCCATTATAGACAAGTGGAAGTTTAAAGTATTAGAGCTCTCCTCTTGCATAGTGCCCATACCTATCAAAGTAGTTCCACCTAAATGCAATCACAGAAAATGAATTTGAAGAGAATAGCATGCATGCACAAGGACTTCTACTTGAATTTGTGTATACTGCTCTTAAATTCAATTAAGCAAGAAATACAGAAGAAAATACAAAAATGAAAATAGTTGGTAGTTTCTACCCTTTGAAGTGTGTGGTGAACACGCTACCTGTGTATGTGTATAGCCTAATTGCCTTACTGTGATGATTTGTAGGAGTCAAAGCCTATAACTCATCTACCGACTGACATGAATCCTTTTGTGGATTTGAAAGGAAACATAACATAGATGTAAGGCTTTCTCCACACCCTTTGTTCCCACATAGATCCAAACCAACTGGGGCCAATGGCTCAATATATGACATAGAATGTCCAAAATGTTTCTACAAAGGTTATTTTTTGTCTGCTTTCACAACTTGTATAATGTTTGTTTTGGGGCTCAGATGTCGTTAGAAAATTTTGAAAAAAAGAAAAAAAAAATTCCTATAGAGGTAAACAGGATCGTCTTATTTAAACCTGTGATGACTGATAGGTAGGCAATGGAACCAATCAACACTTAGGTGAGAGAGGATTGGCAGCATTCGGTTCACTCATCAAGCAGACAGCAGCAACAGTAAACACTATTCATTTGGATTCATGTGCTGCCCACCAATATAAGCCTATAGTTTTCACTGTCCAAGTCTGTTTGCTGATTTACTTCTATTACTGGTACAAGTCCAATGCACACAGAGCAGTCACACGGTTGAGAATAAGAGATAGTTATGAAATTGTACTTGGTGTTTTCACACTGACATAACTTCTCCATTTGTAATTAGCCTCACAACCAAGGGAAGGCATATAAAGGCCAAGCACACAAAGACAGGCGATGATGTTAAAATTAAATGATGGATCATGCTTTGATTTTGGAGAATCATTAGTTCAAGAACAGAGCAATGAATCAAGGTGATTCAATTATTAGGTGAAAAATGGGAGGAGTTTAAATTTGGGGAGGACTCAGGTCATCTAGTAGTGGAATAGAGCACTATTTTGCTGTGAAGGCCCTTAATAGAATTCATAGAATATTAAGGCAAGGCAGTGATGCAGTCAAAGAATATGAAACAAAGGGTGATAAAAGTTATGGGAAATAAAGACAATGAAAGCTGGCCCAAAAAATGTGATGCTCTTTTGCCAGTTTAGAGGTCAAAGATTAGTTCTTTAAGGATTTTTGCTTGTGGACGCCTGCATCAAGTGTAAAAAAAATAGGCAAGAAGGTGGCAGGACATGTCTCTGCACACTCGTGACAACGACTGGAAGCACTTTCATTGTGTTGTACTAAGTGTACAACACAATGAAAGTGCTTCCAGTCGTTGTCACGATTTGCATTGTGTGCACATATTTGCATTATCGCTGATTTTTTTGTGTTGTCAAAAGAAGATGTTCTCTGACTTTCCAGTGCTTGTGTGTAATTGCATGTGTCGCAGTGCAATGAGCTCTCTGGGTTACATCACTGTAAAAGGGGCTTTAGTGAAGCCAGGTAACACAAAGATAGCCATTATATGCTGAACTTCCTTCATAGTACAGGCCTCTGGTTGCACTCATCATCAACCCTGCAATCATCTAAGCTTCCCTGCCCCATGTCTGTTCCCAGTTTCTCATTTTCTCTGCCAGCACTTATACCCGCCCTTGGACCCCACTCAGCGTCAGATCGTCTGCTTTAGTTACTGTTTCCATTCCCCAGTGTTTCTGTGTATTGACCTTACTCTTTGTTTCCTGTGATTGGATTACCCGTTTTTTGGAATCCCATGTCTGCTTGCCTGCTCATCCACCCATCTGCTTGTAAGCTTGTTTTTTTCATTTATTAAAGCTCCCTCACCACACCAATCTGTCTTTTCTGCCCATTTGGGTACAGAACAAACTAAACATTGTGAATATTTTGATTGTGTTCACATGTTGCCTCCTATTTGTTGAAGGCTGCACGGGGTGTCTAATTATTAATAGTCTGTAAAATGCATTTAGGAACAAAGAATAAGCCAATATTTTTGTCTTGCTCAAGGCTACAGCAATATAAACCACTTGGTGATAATTATGGCTGATACTGTATAGCAGAATCTTGTCATTGTTGCACTGAATGCATTTTTAGATTATTTTCATTTCATTTATTCATTGTTTGTAACCAAGGATGAAAGGTACATTAACATATTTGGCTGAATTGTTCATTAACATATTTGTTTGAGAATATATTTTGGCAGAAACATGACTCATTTTTATTGCAAATATACAGTTTTTGCTCACTTTGATGATAACAAAAAACATGGTTTCTTACCAGGTATTGATGATTTTGTCAGTAGCTTATGGTATTTACAATACGATAAGTTATGACACACAGTGGTAAAACAGGGAAAGTGGTGCCCATAGGGTGGCTGGGCCCAGGCTAGCTGGTTGCATGCCACCTTAAAAGAATAAAAGTATGAAAAATAGGAAAAACTAACACCAGCATTAGTTGTCTCTTTTCTCCAACAAGAGACAGCTCTTGGCAAGTAAGTTTGATGAAGTAAACAGATGTTAATGTTAATGTCGGCTATGTAACAATCTTTAAGCTCTCACATAGCTGTGTGGTTAACAGCTACAAGTTGCAAAAATTTGCAAAAAATGTCAATTGATGGATTTTTGTCACATCACACATTCAGTGATGCAGTGAAGAGTCATGTCAAAACTAAAGCCACATCTGGCAGAGTGAGTTTAATTCTGATGTGACTGCGACTGCAATGATTATAAATGACCTTATAAATCGTACTTGGAAAAATGTAATGATGGATTGCATTCATCAGTCCAGCAGTATGACTCTGCAGGCTCATTTTAATATGTTTGTGAAAAGAATAAGAGCCTGTGACTCAAGTTTGGAGGAAAACCTAGACTTTACAGGTACTATCCTTCATCACTTTCAGCAGCATCACTGCTACTATGACTGTTCTGAACTTATCAGTCACAGGACTTTGCCTGTCAAAAGCAGATTAAAAGACTGTTAACCCTGTCGTGAGGGAGTGGGGTTCAGCATCAGAGAGAGGCTTGTCTAAATGTAAATAGGAAGAGCATTTCTGGGTGAGCTTACCCTCCTCCCTGTACTCTCAGCTGTAATGGATAACACTGCCAAGCCTGCAATTACTCACTGTCTCACGCCTGCACTGTTTTCATTACACCCTTTAGAAAGAAGAAGAGGAAAAAAAAAATTAAAATGAACACTGTTGTTGATGTTTTGATGAAGAAAGATCAAACCTCTTTAGGCACACCTTGGTTACATCTCTCTTTGATGGATACTACTGCCGGAGCCGTGGGCTAGCGGTTTTGAAATAACTGATTAAAAGTGAAGTGACTCAAATTTTAATATAAAAATTCCAGATGCAATTAAAAACAAAAATGAAAAATGCTCTATTTCTTGTGTGACATAGAATAACAATGCAATGCATTTTAAGAAATTGGGAAAAAATATATTTATTCATCTTTAAAACTAAATTTTGAAACATAGTTTTTACCCTGCAGGCCAACTTTATTATGTTTTACTAATGGCAGAATTAAATTTAGCAGACTACAGAGTAACAGCAATTAACTTATACAATTTTCACAAGAAACATTTTGATCCATAAGAGCCGAAAAAAGCAGCTTCAGGTGTTTTTTGTGAAAACCAACACTGATTTGGTGTAGATCCAGGGTTCAGAGTGGCTCACTGCCGTGACTTATACCTGATGGGACTGAATCATCATCATTAGAAATTTGTCTCACTTGAGCTTTTCTGGCTATGACTAATCAAAATGTCTGCCATGAAAAATTTGTATGCCAGGACCCTGAAACTAAAACAGCTGAATTCAATTTGGTGATTTACATCCACTTCTTCTACTGTCAGAGCATCTTCTCAGAAAACAGGATGACTCTCTGGTCTCTGGTATTGGAGTGTAACCTGGGTAGTGGATATAGACCAGTGTAGTTGAAAAGATGTCTGCCAGCTAGCTGGCAGCCTTCCCAGCGAGCTACCTTTTCTGGCTGCTTGTTTCTTCACCCTCCACCTGAACAGAACAGCATTCAGGCAGGGCTGGTTTATGGTTTCGTTGGTTCTAAAGACATGTTGTCATCATGTTGGAAATCAAAATTGTTTGTAGTTATTGTGCATGGCAGCGCTGGGAGGTGGAATGAAAAGCCAAGCTGTGATAGAGACAGAGGGGAACACAGTAACATTTCAACATGGGGGAAGTGGTGTGTGCTTTCAGATCATCTCCTTTTATGACATTAAATGTGTGACAAATTACAAAAGAGAGGGAGAGTGTCAAATTAAATGCTTGGCTCTGCACTCTGTCTTCTGTACAGCCAACCTTTGTGTGAAATGCAAAAGACTTACAAAAGATGCCTGATACAGATGAGCCTTGGTATCGATAATCTGATATGTTTGCACAGCATTTAATCCTACATAATGTGAATTTGCAACAATGTGCAAATGAGCTGCATTTTTGCATGATTCCATAAAAACAAAAAAAATAATTGAAAAACAGAATTAAAAATTGGGTGAAAATTGTGAAGACAACCATTAAAAAAAACAAAGGACTTCCAGTTCTAGTCTCCAAACCAGTGAGTGACTGAACTGTTTCAGCTATTCAGCTCAACAGATGCTGCTGCAAAAATCATCTATATGCTCAAGCATTTCATCCTCAGTTTTTCTTTTTCTATATAATTGTCAGTTTTTAGAGCATGTTTGTTATACAATAAGCATAATGACAGTCATTATTATGTGCAAGTATTGGTCCTTTTCAGCGGTAATTTGCTGTTTGTGCCAGACTGACAAGCACACTCACTATTCCTACAAAATTCCCAACTAAATACCTCCAAGTGCTGTTAAGGCAGTGGTAGCAGGACATTGTTGACCTGAACAACCACTTCTCATTTGTGATTACTAATTTGTGTTTTGGGGGATGAACATACAAATAACCTACATGTACACTGTAATTTCACACAATTCTCTTTTCTTTAATGACATTCTCACAAATAAAACTGGCTACAGTAGCATCCCTATACTGGTAGATATGGAACTTGAACTGGCCTTACTATGTTAATGAGAGGGTATGTGGTACGGTTTCCAGGCTGGCCTAATGTCTCATTATTTTGTATTTATTTGGGCCTTCACCTCAAATCTGTCTAATGCCTTTTCATTTCCTTCCTGCTGGGTAAATGCATTTTCCTGTCCCTTGATGAGTTATATAATGCTGCTTATTTCTAATCTCCATTGACCTTTCATCTAGCAAGTCTCCTTTCTCCCCTGGACTGGACTTATCTGCTCATCATCTTCTTTTAATATTGTAAGGCTGTTGTTCCTCCATCTGATCCTTATCTTTACCCTGTTCATCTCTGCCCCAAGTGCTCCACTACAGGTTTTGTAATCTGTTCTGCCCTGTCCCTCAGGGCTTTAGGCAGATGAATTCCAAATCTCTGATATGGGCTCTTGCATAGGCACAATTGATCAGTTGCTAGCAGGTGTCATAAATTTTGGTTCTCCAAACTAGTAGTCCCTGCCCAGTCTGCATCTATATCAGATATTTCATCACTAGAGATCCTAGAGACTCCTCAGCTGGTGGATGGTGTTCCACTGGAAAACCTGCTTGGTACAAAGTACAGGCTGACTGTCTCAGTCTGTAGATGATTTGGGCTTTCCTGACACTTGTTCTTTCACCATGGCTAAACTGTACCGCTCACCCTCTGGTTAAAATAATATGTGTATCATCCTGTTAAACCATTTGTCAGCACACGCTTTGTGTGGACCTCTTCTCTACCCACATGGACTGTGTGTTCCAGTGACTACTTTAGAGCAAAGGACTGAAACTTGGTTGTGAGGACTGATTGTGCTGTTTCTGATTAATCTTCCAAGTGTAACTAACTCCTTAACTGGAGGACTTTTCTGATGGTCCTGCTCCCATTGCTTGAGCCTAAGGATATCTGTGATCTCAGACAGGAGTGTAGGCTGTGGGTTTACATTAAGACTGGAGATCTGGAACCCAAGAAATATAGTTTCCTTGGGGTGCTCAACTCCCCTCCTTTGTTATGGATTTCTGAGATAACTTTGTAAGTGTGAAGAAAGACCTTAATGTTCAATTGGAGATGGACAAGCTACCTACATCAGTTTTATGTAAGCCAAAAGGTAATGTTGTAGTCAAGACCACCTAGACCGAGTCAAGACCAAGACCAGAGCATACCAAGACCAAGACAAGACCAAACCTCTGAGGAGGTCGAGACCAAGTCAAGACCAAGACCGATGGGGGGGCGAAACCAAATCCAAGACTGAGACCAAACCAATGCGAGACCATTTTGAAGACCATTACTGTATTCAGTATCAGTACTCATAATAATCTTGTGGTTTGAAATTGACATTATTCCTCAGCTAAAAAGAAAAGTTTATTTTATTGATAATCTACACCATACCTAATTGAAACAAAGTTTGGACTGAACAAAAGAAGACAGCACAGAACCTGCTGAGGTCTCCCACTTTTGACACTGGTGCAACCAAGTTTACACATGGTTACACAGGCATATACTTTTGTAGAATAATTTTAATTATCCTGAAGTTATTGAATTACATTACATAAACCAAAGTGAGTGAGTGACAGAGAGACATTTATGTTTAAAAAAAAAAAAGATGTCACTGCAGCTGTGGTCTTGACTGGAGTCCAGTTCAACCAAGACAACACTGAGTAAAAATGTAGTCGATTCCAAGACCAAGACCTTGAAAAATATAGTCTCAAGACTGGTCTTGAGACCAAGACCGGCCTCGAGTACCACAACACTGCCAAAAGTAAGATTGAAGTTTGAAAAGTCTACCATCACAGGGCTAGTTAGCATGGTGACCAGTATTTTGAGTGTATCTTGATGTTCATCAGCCCATTCTACTGCTGTCTTGAATTAAAGCTGAACTTCTGGGTTTTACTCTGACATGACTGGACCTATTGGTGTTGAGCATTTGGGGTTAGGTGAGGTTGTACAGTGGCTGAGATATCCTTTGACTAGTAACCAAGGAGACCAAGGACTTTCCTGATATTGTCTATGGTCCAGTATCAGGCATTGCACATAGCTGACTTCCTTTGGTACAGTGTTTCACTAGATGATGCAGGGATTTGAGTACTTTATGCATCACATCTATATGCTTAGTGAAGAATTTTGAGTTGCACAAAACTCTCACCAATTCATAGTCCCCAGGGTGTGACAATGCTAATTTGTACACCAGTATCTAGTGAACCAGCAACAACCAAACCATTTAGATCGAACGGTGTCAAAGTCTTATTACCAACCAATTTAGCTAAAGCTCTCTTGCTTGAAAGTGGAAATGCAGTTGATTATTTGGTGAAGGTTGTGCTCTGAGTTGTGCACTTTCTGTGTATCATCTCTGGGCAACAAACTGAATCGAAGGCAACTGGACTTGTATTTGTCTAGGAAGATGTTTCGCCTCTTATCCAAGGGGCTTAATCAGTTCACAACACATCAGTCTGACTAGTCCTCACTAGTCTGACAAACAGTGGAGTAAGACCCAGGTATTTAACCTCTGTTGGAGTGTTCACAAAAGTACTTGTGTAAGGTAGAGTTTCACTTGACCATTGTTAGAGTCATGTGAGGCCTCTAGTGAACAACAGTCGTTAAGACTCGTGAGGTTGAGTTGAGTCTTTCAAACCATCTGTCCTCCCTGTCCAAAATCTTAACATTGCTGTCCTCAAAGGAGTGTCCCTTTTCCTTTAGGTGTAAATAGACAGCTGAAACTGGATCTCAGGAGTTAGCTCTTCTGTCTCAACACAGAAGTGAAAGACGCCATCTATGCAAAAATGTAAAAAAAACCATCCATTAACAGGGGAGGGGGTCTACAACACCATCTATCTCCCATTTATAATGCTGCTCTTTCATCTATACCGAGGAGAATAAACAACTCAGCCTCATATAACTCTTAAGAACTGTCATTCACTAGAGGCCTTGAACTGATGAAGCCCCTTGGATAAGAGGTGAAACGTCTTCCTAGACGAATACAAGTCCAGTTGCCTTCGATTCAATTTGTTGCCCAGAGATAACGATGACCTGGATGAATGAGAATATCCATACACATGTTTCTGTGTATCACTATCTTTGTGAGGGGATGGGGTCTGTTTCACTACTAGGCTTAGCTGTGACTCCACCAAAGCTCTTAAAGGAGAAGTTTGGTTTTTTGCAACCTGGACCTTATTTCTAGCATAAAATACGTTCATTTACTCACCCGAACAATTTTGGTGTAACTTGGAGTCCTTCAGACGAAATTTAGATCCACTTGAGATCCACGTATATCCATATAATGGGAGTGATGGGGCATCGCCAATGCAACCTCTAAATAAGACATTATCTGCTGCAAAACTCGTTAATTTCACCAATATGTTGTTATGAATCACCAGTACTATTCCCCTGTGAGTTTGAAGCGGCTCGGAGTTGCTTTGTTATCGTCATCCAGGGTTTTTTACAGGGGTTTTCACTGACCTTCGACTTCGATAACATCACTGCCATGCGCCATGGCATGGTGGTGCACGGCGCCACCTGTAGACCACTTCCAGTCTCTAAGCAGCACATCATCCTTTGTAATTTCTTTTCACAAGAGCCAATAATATAGTTGGGAATAATCTTCTTTATAGAGTTTGGCCAACTCTTTGTTTTTTCTTTATTGGGCCTTGAGTCCAATTAAACAGGTTGGTGGGGTCATCTCGATGAAACTGCTGTTAGTAGTTGAGTCTTCTATGTTGGTAAGTTCATGCTGCTAGTGCTTTAGCTGATAAACTGTAACTTTTAAGCAATAGCTCTCTTGCCTGCTCCTGGAAAGCTGGACTGTTTTAAGTGCATTGCAAGTGCATTGCTTGTTTGGCGCTGGAAGAATCCCTAGTCTTTGCTGCCTCTAACTTCCCTCTCAGGTGTACAGTGTGAAGGAGAATATCCCAAAGAGTAGCAGTGTTTTTCATGTCTGTGTGTACTTGGAACAGGATTTACTGTTTGATACATATCATCTAACCTACCACTCCCTTCCTGTTCAGCACGCAGTTCTTGGAATAACTCAGTGCTGCTCTTTTTGCTTAAGTGTGCCTGAAGGAACCCTCTCAGCTATATTACGATGTTACTGTTACACACTCCTTGTTAATTTACATTTCCATAAAACTTCCAGGTTTTAACATTGTAAGGACACCTGGATTATTTCTGCATGAAGCCTTCCTACATCCCTTCTGAAGCCATCCCGCTGATGTTGTTGCAAATTATGTCTGAGGAAGGATAACCCCCCCGCCACACACACACACACACACCCTCCCCCAGTATGTACTTTGAACTCTGTGCTAGTCTCTAACAGCTTATTACTGATCTGGTGTATCTTACTCGATAGTGATGGACACAGAAATTCTGGTGACAATTCTGTTTTGTGATGGTGAATATTTGTTGGTGATTTCTGTTGGTGATGTGACGCTGTTAGAAAGCATCCAAACCCACCCTACATTTGATATGTTGTCTGTGTCCATCGCAGGGTTATGAACTGAGGCTGTGGCTGTTGTAGTGTGTAGTGAAAAGATAATGGGCCTTGTGATATTATTCCTGGACGTTATGGAACTGTCTGAGACACTTGTGTTTACTACCTTACATCCTGTATTAGCTTCATCAAACACTGAGCAAGCTCTCCTCCTGTAGTGTAAGCTGTAAGAGCTGGCTGTATGTCAATCTGTGTAGCACTCCCACCAGGACCAGCCCTAACATCAAGCACAATCCATTTCACAAGCACTTCTGTCATCCTTGAATAATAAAGCACTGTAGCTCAGGTAATTATTGTACATGGATGCACTGATATACCCAAAGCAAGCCGTTTGAACTCCAATGGGTAACTGTCACTGTCAGACACTGCAGCGCCTCACCCAAGGTTTCTCAATTTGGTAAACTTACTGTCCTGGTTGAAGCGTAAGTGGAACCTCTAGCATCAGCCTCCTTTGTTGGTTCAAGATGTCCTTGTGTTGGATCACCCTCAGGCCAAGTCACAGTGCTGATACTGGCCGAGTAACTGAGAATTTCCCTGTGCAGCAGATTATTCTCGGAAATGTTACAGGGAGCACACCATGCTGTTGTTTCTTTTCAGCAGTAACTTGCTTTGCAGGAACAAATCATTTGTGATAACGTAATAACAAATAACCTGTTGACATGCAGACAGTTAATTTAACAAAAAGCTCTTTTTTAGTGAACATCAAATAACGAATGAGATGTATAGACCTGCTATTTCACATAAAATGATAAAAAGTTTCTGGTTGAGGCCAAAAACTTACAATATTGCAAAAATGGTAAACTGATTTGGAATTTATGCATAAAAGTTTAAAAATGGAAGAAAAACAACTAAATATTGCATAAAATTTTTCATGCTTGGCCAAGCTGGATCTGTACTAAAGGAAACTAGAAAATTGCTACCTTCACTGCAAAACCCAAAAATATAAAGTACAAATGTAGACAAAATATAATAGTCAATTCATTCAAGCAACACAAATGCAACAATAAACAGTTATAGATTACCTGGTAAGGATCAATTTTTCCGAAACTAGTGAAGAATATGCCGCCCATTTGGGCGGAAACCATCAAGCTCACATTAGTAATCAATTAGTTCTTTGAAAACAGAGAAGCTTGAAGTGGTGAATATCACCAAACTAAAACCAAAAGCAGTTTTGAGAGTGTGTTCTTTGAATGGCTACTGAAGAGTCTTAACCTCTGGGCTAGCACTGGTTCAGCTCTACACTGCTATAAAAGAATGAATCATCTTCCTCACCATAACTGTCTTGTTCAAGGACAAAATGCAACGCATCATCCAGCCAGGTGCAGTTTATCTACTGTCAGATCCTCCCCACAACACTGAGCCCAAAATCTTCTACCACCATTTGTTACTGAAGCACGGTGGTGGTCTCGCTCAATCATGGCCAAATCACACCACAGTGACAGCACACACTAACTGGCCACATCCCATTACACACAGTTCAAAGAAACAATAAAGACTATCCCATCACCCCATCACTCATGTCAGCATTGCCTTGACTCCTGAAGTTAGTCACAAATAGGTAGCATTTCAAAACACATGAGTAGCAAACATGATAATATTCTCATAAATCCATATTTTTTGTTGGGCTTGGAGAGTCATTCTCCACATTGTAAAAAGCAAATTCAGGACATTTTCAGTTAAACATTTGTCATATGGAGGAGAGATATATCAAGTTGGTAAAAAAAAAAAGTATATAGTTTATAGTATTTTATTTTGAATAAATAAATCAATAAACATACTTTCTGAATTTATGAAATGCTATATTTATTAATGGCAGCAGAGTTGGCAGGAGGTGGTTGAGCTGGATGGCAGCACAAAACTGTCATACCAGACCAGAGGCTCGTATCTTGTCCGTGGTTTAGGCAACAAAAGCACTATTTTATAGTCCATTGCGCAGAGAAGCTGATAGCAACGGGTTCCAACAGTACTTAATGTGATAGGTGAATTTAACCACAGCCATTTCAAGATATGGCTCCAAGAGCTTGCCTCTAAAGCATTTAACCTCACATGTCAGTGTCAGCCAAAGGCAAACAGACAGGCAACCTGATGGAAAGCCTGATTGGTACTTGGAAAGACTAGCTTTAAATAAAACACATGATCAGATAGCAAACTGCAGGCAGCCAACCATAGTACTCTGCATGGTTCCATGGATGGAAAAGAGCATCCAGAGGATGAGATGCAGAGAGCCAGCTATCAGCCGCAGTGATTTGAATTTACTGTCAGGATTAATGCCATATCCAGATTTCGATTTGGTCTATGGGTTTTCACTTTGTAACTGATTATTCAAAGAGCATTTTCCAGTCTGTGTAGCTAGGGATACTATATGGGAGTTCTCTCCGTATGTTCTTTTGTGGAGGGAAACATCACGTCTTGCACTTGTACATGCATACAGTCCACTCTCATGTGGATCTTGAAACAAAATAATGAGAGAGGACAACTCTGGAAGCCATTGCTGATTCTTAATTCATTGCTTGAGGTTGAAAGCTTTGTCTTTGCATTTCATAAATTACCCAACTTTCCCTTTTCGTAAATTATAACATAAATCTTTTCACCCTCTGCACCTGAAGAAAGGAAAGACTCATTTGCTGTCAGATTAATTAGTATTATCCTGTTTTTAATCATGCTGTTAGATACTATGCAGTGATGGGTCAGCTGTTTTGTGGCTCTTGTCAAATGGAAGTTTCTTGTTTCTGAAGAGCAGGGAAAGCAAGTTGACAGATACTGAAGAAAGAGAAAAAATCCAATTATCCTAGGGTATATTTCTCTTTGGATAAAAGCATGAGGAATGTCAGGGCGGAATGACAAGAACTCAAGGGGGTTATCACTAACACAGCCAATTATCCTTCAGTGGGTCAGAGAGAAACGTATGGGTCAAACAAAGGGAGTCCATCAAAAATGCAATAATGGAGGACACGAAACCACCAATGGAGAATCTTGTGTCCAAATGGTAAAATATTCCCACAAGACAATTAATACAGAAAGAGGACTGTGATGATGACTCGTCCCATTTGGGCATTAATTTAGCACAGTAAATTGCATAATACTGAATGAAGATGGGATGGACATGGAGAATGAAAATATACTGATTACCTTGGCCAAGGAGGTTTGTCATCTGTGTCTGCTTGTTTGTCAGTACAGGATTATGTAGAGAGTAGAGGGATTGACCCTACATATTCATGGTGTTGATGTGTATGAGCTTAGTACAGATCCAGATGATGATCATTAGCTTGAAATAATAACCCATGGTGGAAGAGGATGCTGCATCTGCATTATATATTATTTATTGTGAGTAACAACACACCAGTGTTATAATAGAGGCTATATTTATTCAATATGCAACAAATAAAATTAGGCTACACAAATTGCGTTAATGAAATAGAATTGGGACAGCTGTTTGAACTGCGTAACGATGACATAATCATGTCACACAACAGGTAATAAAACCATACAGCTGTCTTGTGTGAGGATTGAAGATAAAAGGTCATAATATACAAGGAATTAGTAGATGTGTAGGACTGTTGACTTAGCTCCATTCCAGATGGAAAGACAGAGGGACAGATGAACAGACAGAAAGATAACATGCATACACATAACAATGCATTCTGTATTTGTGGATCGTATGTCAGGTACATGAAGTTCAATTTTTAGATAGTCAGGGATTTCACAGGGCATTGAAAGTCATTATTCACTTTGGGGTCATCTCAGTATTGCTCATTTAACAAGTTTCACCCTGATTTTCCCCACAACAAACTTATCTGCAACTATTTTTGCAGGATTGGTCTAAAATGATCCAAGATATATGGTCTACTTTATGGTAGCATCTTGACTAATGATTGATGATTGCATGCTTGAAATTGATACAAACAGCCCTTGCTAAACCCCTGTGGACATTTTCAATGGCTTTCTGATTAGACCTCTGATCAGGTGTTGGGTGGAACTATAGCAATTTCCTGATGTCAAAGACAAACAGAGTGCAGTCCAAACATGCAACAACAAAAGAAAGAAAGAAAAGGCTTAACTGTGTTGGACAAAACATCAGTGCACTAAACTGAGAGCCCTCATTAAATTTACAACAAACAGCTCCAGAGATCTAACTGAGATATTGTCATATTTTTTCTCCTTTCATGCCTAATGTCAATCAACCCATGAAAGTGCTTGAATGATGCAACTTAAGTGAAAACATGTGTGTGTCAAGGGTAGGAGCTGTGAGGATGATTGATAAAATACATGGGTGTAAGATGTGGTCAAATACACTCTGCTGATTCATCATTGCCCAAAGGTGACAGGTCCACAGCTTTTGAGTAAATAAAATAAAGCCTTTTGTTGTTATTGTTTGTTGTTTTTAAAACTGTTATTTTTTATGACTGCAATCCTCTGATGTGAATGCAGTCCAGTGACCATGGACAAGACAGTTAATGAAAAATGATCATGAGCAAGTTGGGGTTACAGAAGGACCCATGAAACACTGATGTTTTTATTATGTTACAAACAAACAAAGTTACAATTTGAGTAAAAAACAAACAAACAAAATACAAACTAAAAACCAATATGCCTATTGATTTATTTTCAGTGTTGCTGGTTTGTTTATTAGCTGTTTTGTCTGGTAAAACCTGTAGGCAAAACCTCTAAATACAACTAAATGATGACTGCTTGCTGCAACATAGTGTTGTATCTCCAATATTAGAGTTGTCAGTGAACAAAATGCTGATTGTATCCCCTGCTCTGCTCCAGCTTCTTTTAGTCTGCTGCTACTGCTGCTGCTCATTCAGCTCCAACTTCGCTCCAGCGATCTAATAACAGTAGAGTACTTTGCATTCTGGAAAATGTCCAGTGACGTTTAGATAGTGACTGCCCAGTTTGACTGTGGCTGTGCCCAAAATCACTCACTCTGTACTCACTCGGTGGTTCAAGGTAGGGGATGATATCGTGAGCTCATCAGTAAAATGTAAAAACACTCGGACAGTGCCAGGGTGATTTTCCCTCCACTGATTTTCTGTCTTGCACATTGCATATATTATTGGTTATGCATTGCTTTTCACAATAAATTGTTGGATACTACAAGCCCAGTAAGACTATATTTAGTCCAATATTCACCACATAGGGAGTAGAGAGTGATATCAGACATAAAATGAGTTTTGGTGTACTTCACCACTCTTGTCTGCATTTATTTACCATTAAATATATGAACACCTTCAGGAAATTTGTGTTTGCACCATGTGGTGATCTCATATTGGTTGGCTCTTATACAGTTGAGGATGAAGTTATTAGCCTCCCTATTAAAATGTCACTTTTTTGTAAGTATTTTCCAAGTTCTGTTGAACAGAGCAAAGATTTTTTTAACACAGCCTTTTCACACATCATAGCTTTATTTTGAATGCTTGCATTAATTTACTTTGCACACAGACATGGAATTATTTCACAAAAAACAAAAACTGCCAGGGTCAAAATTATTAGCCCCCCTGATGCTAATACTCAGTTTGTATCCTTTTTGCTGGATAACAGTGTGCAGTTGTTTATTTTAGTTTTCAACAAGTCTCTGACACATCTCCTGTGAAATCCCAGCCCATTTTTGGGCTAGGATTGGGCCACTTTGGGAAATCTCTCAAGCTCCTCCAGAGTTCTAGCATGGACCTTGGTCTTCAGTCCACCCCACAGACATTCAATGGGATTCAAGTCAGGGCTTTGTGTAGGCCAGTCAATAACATTCACTTTGGCCCTCTGAGTATAGTTCTTCACTAGGAGCGACCTATGTTTTTGTTCATTGTCATGTTGGAAGAGATAGCAACAACCCAGACCCAGTACTGCTGACTGCTTACTGCTAACTGCTGAAGGTTTTCTTTCAAAATCTTCACATATTCTTCTTTCCTCGTGATTCCTTCCACCTTGACGAGATTCCCAGTTCCAGACACACTGAAGCATCCCCACAGCATAATGCTCCCACCACCGTGTTTCACTGTGGGGACGGTGTTGTTTAGGTTGGGTTGGGCTGAAGACCAAGGTCCATGCTAGAACACCATCATATCTGGAGGAGATTCCCCAAAGAAGAATGGGCTAGGATTTCACAGGAGATGTGTCAGAGACTTGTTGAAAACTAAAATAAACAACTGCACACTGTTATCCAGCAAAAAGGATACACAACTGACTATTAGCATCGGGGGCGGTAATAATTTTGACCCTGGCAGCTTTTGGTTTTTGTGAGATAATTCCATGTCTGTGTGCAAAGTAAATTAATGCAAGCATTCAAAATAAAGCTATGATGTGTGAAAAGGCTGTGTTAAAAATTCTTTGCTCTGTTCAACAGCACTTGGGACATACTTACAAAAAAGTGAAACTTTCATAGGGGGGCTAATAATTTCGTTCTCAACTGTATGACAGAAGATGATGTAATGTCATGGCAATATGTACTAACACTACTGTCCTTTTTCCATCCTGTCCTCTTTGCAGCAGAGGTGCTACCTGATCAGTCATCACTGAGGTGCACCTGGTGGGAATGGAAGTGCATCAGAAGAGGGGGATCAAGGCTTCTTGTGTTGGCAATGCTGGTCTTGCTCCCCCATGTATTTGCTATACATGCTAACCCTTAGAAATATATCGTGCTAATATAACTAATTTTATGATACAGTAGTAACCTAATATAAATGTGTGTAGTTATCATAACCCGCGTTTCCTTTATTTTGGTATCTGGTCTCCTGCATGTGAGTGCTTCCTGTCAAAGGGATAGTTCAACATTTTGGCACATTCTTCTATTGCCAGGTTCATTACCTTTAACTATCAGTGAATGTTGTTTGAGATTCGTGGGGCAGAGACATGAGCTGCTCAGTGAACACAATGGAAGTAAATGGTACAAAACTCATCACCTGCACATTCACCACACTATTAAATAATAATGTAACATTACGAGACTGAGGCAAACGCATAGCCGGAACTACAGTCCAGACAGGGCTGCTGGGCGGAGTGATTTCAAAAGCGCACGTAGTTCAGAGTATTTGCTTCATGTGGGGTAATGTCACATAATTATACATGATTATTTCATAGCGTGGTCACAACTTGCCCACCAGAGCGTTTTGGAGTTGTTGGATTGTGTATTTGATGAGTTTGATGAGGGACAGGGGACAGAGGACCTGTACGGCAGCTCACGTCTCTGCCCCGCGGATCCCACAACAACGTGCACCGATAATTAAAGGTAATGAACCTACTTTTATGACTATAGGGATTATGGCAATAGGAGAATTTGCCAAAATGTTGAACTATCCCTTTAAACTGCTGCCACGTTAATTAAGGCCCTCAGGTGTGGCAGTCGGGAGGACAGGACTTCTCACAAGTCCCACAACAGATAGAAAAAAAAGGAAGAGACCCGCACACAGGTGGACAGACTATGGGGACAACCAAGTCAAATGCTAGTCGTCCGGAGGTTACCCTAAAGAAGTCCTCACCAGTGTCACTTGTGCCCTCAGTCCCAGTGGATAATTTCAAGGCTGGATTGTTTCCCGGACTCTTCACGGAGCTGATGCTGGTCTGGACCCACAGAGATGGAAGTGCCCAGTTTGACTTTTTTCTTCTCCTCCATTTGTAAGTAATTTGGTTTCATTATATTACATGTCTTTTTTCATAGGTGACCGGATACCGTTAGCTTGAATACGCTTGCTAATTTTCTGTTGCCAATATTATAAATGCTGTGCTTTGCAAATGTTGCTTTGCTAGCTGCCTAAAAGTCATCAATGCTAGCGGTGGCTAACGGGTTTGGTTTGGCTCTGTACCTACATTGCAGCTAAGTTAGAGTTGTGCTTCTTGTTGCTTGTTTCATGGTCACTTGGACGTATTATTTCGACCTTGTATGGAGAAAGCCTCAGTATGTTGCTGTGACCAGGCCGTAAACAAATAGGCTTAAACTGAATAGCCTGGATAAAAAGCTTTAAGACATTTACATATTACAGTTAATTTCAAAGAGTTGTTTTAATATTCACGTGCTTATGATCTAGTCGATGATAGTTGATGCTATACCCACTGTTTCCCTTAAGGAGGAGTGTGCATTTACATAATATTTACATGAGCTGAATTAGGCCACTGACTTATAAGTCATGGCCATAAGGAATGATTTAGAAAAAAAAAGCAATAAAAAATACATGGAAAGAATGATAGACACAATGGCAATCAGTTTGTTTTCTATATTTTTAAAGAAGTGGATAACATGCCATGGACCTGAGATGCTGGTAGGCTAGTGCCACATCAAGCGGCAGTGAGAATTGTTTACAGGCTTTTAAAGGTGTTTTCTGTGGTAAACCGGGGCCATCGGTGGAGTCTTGTCCACCCCACACAGCTGCCCAAGGGTGGGACCTAGCACTAATTACTGTGGCTAATGGCTGCCCCAGTTCCCCCACAGTGTTTGCAACAGTTTGCAGTGAGCAATTTTTATCAGGTGTATTTTGAATTTATTAAAATGAAACCTATTCAGATGAAGGAAATATGAAGAAGGGTTACTCACCCAGACCATGTTAACTTTTACATTGCTTTGGATGATTGTTCCCCTTAAGTGGAAAACCACAATTTAGTTGGCATTTGCTGTTCTTCTGTGCCTCATAGCTGACTGCTTATTACACTCCACATTACAGGCCTTGTCTTTGCATCTGTGTGTCTGAGAGCCTTGTAATCACAATTTTTTCCTACATATGATGCAATGATGCATTTTCTTTTGATGACAAGATACAAAAATATGGTGAATAGAGAACAGTTACACAAGGAGATTTGACTGAACTATGATCCACTTACTTCACTTAAAGCTACAGTAATTGATGTTTTGGACACTAGGTGGCAGTGCCACAAACTGTAACCAGGACACTTGTGTATTGTCACCTACGATGGCTTAGCCAAACACGGTTATCTATTTTGCACATCTAGAAAACACGGGGCCACACCAGTTGTTATGTTTGAGTCCACCTGCAAATCCAGTCCAGTATTAACTCAGTGCTCTTCTCTGTTTTGGTCTCCACAAATTAATTGATGAATATCAACTATCGACTAACTATAACTACTTTGTCTGTGTATTGTTTGGTGCCTGACAGATTGTGCTTTAATTTTAAACAGTGCTGAGTGCTGAACCAAAACAGTAAAAATCATAAAAGATTCAGTGATTTGTTTTTTCAAGTACAAGCATTATTAGCAATACTAATTTTAAATTACTTTGTGGTGAAAATAGTTTACATAAATACAAAACAGCAGTGGCGCAGTGTACGGGGCCTCTCTCACAGTTCAGCCCCGTCCACTGTGCTTCCCGATCTCCTGTCGCTGTTGTCGTCGCCACGAGCAGACCTGTTGTTCTGAGTAGTCCCAAACAGCTGTAGTCCTCCACTCAAAGCTGCAGATGGGTCGACCGTGCTCTCCCTCTGCCAGCTTCAGTCGCACTGATTTTTAAATGATTGCGGATGCGTGTCTTTGAAAATAAAATCCCAATGAAGGAAAATGACAAAACGTCATTATCATTTGTTCCGAATCGGCCTGTACCTGGGTCCCCATTGTTAAAGTTTAGCGTTTATTCTGATACCAGTATTGGAATCGGCGATACCAGTATGCGGATTCCGATACCAGTACCGAAAATGCCGGCGTTGGTAAAGTTGAGTACTGGAGTCCAGGCACCCCAGCCACCCCCCTCCCCCCAAGCAAAAAAGCTAGGGGAAACACTGCAAAAACACTGACAATATTCAAATATTCATTGTAGCCTGTCTACAATAATTATTTGTACTCTGCAACAGCATTAAATAGCGAAGATGCAGAAGAGACATTTCCTCTACATGTATAAAGGGTGTTGCTGAAACAACACATAACTAAGGCCAAAGAGATTGACACATATTTTCCTCTGACATTCCAACAGCAGTTGTTTTGTGAGTAGGCGACAACAGCTTCTATAATAACTCATTATGGTCAGTGACACCACTTGAAACATTTAATTGATTTGTGTATTCCTATCTGGTATTCCATTAAATTTTACCTGCCATGATTTAAAATTGTAATAGGAGACTGGGAGTAATAGTATTAGCAAGAGTGCTTCAGTGTGTGGTTAATGGTTACATCAAGCAGATAATTAACTGTAGGATGGTTTGTTTACAAATTCCTGACCACCTTGACAGTCTGCTTTGTCAAACCTTATCAAAAACAAACAAAACAAAAAAGAAAAAAAAGAAGCAAACAAGGGGAGACTGTAAATATGAACGCACTTCTGCCACCTAAGCATCTGTGGAAGGGAACTGAAAGCAATGAGTGCCTTCACTTCAGAAAGGATGCTTGGTGTGATCATGGCCATTATGTGCCAAGAGAGGTTCTCTTAATGATAGTCGAAAAATTACATACTTTAAAAGGTAGATCTATACGTTACACAGAATATGAAAAGATAACCATTGTCTTTTAGTTTTTAAAGCTACTGGGAAAGGTGGGAAATATATATATTTAAAAAAAAAAAGGCTAAATTGAAAGCTGAAGCAATTTTGCAATTTCTTCCTGCAACAATTGTGAAAAATGACAAAGTGCACATAGGAAAGGACCTCAGAGAATAAAGAGATGTGAAAGTGGTTTGGCAGAGAGCGGGAGGAGGAGATGGAAGACAAAAGGGGTGAGAAAGACGATCCGCACAAAAAACATGTGCGTGTAAGTGCCTGTGCATGCATCTGCTTATGCATGTGTGGTGAAAATGAAGGAGGGGGTGTGTTCACTTGGAGACAGCAGGGATGGCTTATTAGGAAATCATCTCTCTTAGCCAATGGTTTTTAAGAGAGAGGCAGATGTCATTTGACTGAGAAGTACCACCTCCCAGAGCCAGCATATCCCCCTCAGTGTATCGGAGCGCCGTGAGCACCACTGTCACTGTGCTCTCTATCTCTGTCTGTTTCTCCCTCATTGTCCACAGACACTCTCTCTCTTTCTCTCCGCTCGTCTGCGCTCCCTCTCCACTCCCTCTCCGCTTCCTTTCTGCACCTGCCTCTCTCTTTCCCTTCTCCTCCTCTTCCTTTTTCCTCTGACTGTGTCCCATAAGCAGAGATAGGATCTGTTACAAACAGCAGCAGCTTCACCAAGAGCCCAGGTAAGAGCTTTTTTGTGATTTATTCACTTTGCACCGAGAGGTTATAACACTAAAACCAGAAAACCTCATTGCTCACTGTCCAATGTGCACAAATTGATTTCTCTCTATCTGTAGTTTCTCCTTGGTCTATTTTGCTGTGGTGAATATGAAGTGGAGGTCCGATTGTCTCCTTAGAGAAACAGTGGGAGCTAAGTTGTTTCATACATTTTGCAAAGCACTTGAAGATGTGCTTTTATTCCCTGTAAACTGTGACAGTGACAACTTTCTGAATTTGCCTTCAGTCAGAAGGCTGCATGTGAGAGGTGCATGTAGGACAGTGCATATTTTAACATTTTACAGAAACAACGCACATGGTACAGAAACAGAGACCGAGATAGAAGAGGGCACAGGGAATGAGGAAACACAGCTGCTGAACAAGACAGACTGGGAAATGGGCATTCGGTTATCAAAGCTTGTGATAGGAAGTGAATTAAGAGTTGCAGGAGCATGAGCTCAGGTGTACGTTCACAGATCAGCAGGTGACGAGTGGACTCTGTATTGATCTGGAGCTGGCTTCCTCCCAGAACTAAGCTGAGGCTAAATCCGGAGAAGCTGATGTGAGAGATTGTCTCTTTGGTATATTTATGGAGTGTTCAGGTGGGACTTCATCTACAGCAAAGAGAACCTGCTGGTGAGTCGATCTGTCTGTGTGGTGCAAGAATAAAGCATGCAGGACATTGATTCTCATCCCCAGATGCTCTCTCTTTTTGAACATGGGTGGCAGTATTTTTGAATGGATTCTGCTGCTGACTAATTGACACAAACTGTAAATTTGTTTGCACGGAACATAAACTCTAATGTGCTGGAAACTGAGAGAAAGGAGGAGATAATTAGATTTAACCCACGACTGTGCAATACACAGAAAGCTTGGGTCGTAGTGGAGGTTATGTAGTAACTGTTATTCATTGATATTTATAGCAGTGGTTAAAATAGTTCAATGTCTCGGTGTGTGCTTTGAAATTAATATGTGAGTTTGCATAAATGAATGAAATAGCCCTTTCTTCTTGTCTCAGTCATTTACCAGATGTATAAATGAGTGTAAGATTGCCTGAGAGCCATGTGCAGCCTTTGAAGTTTAAATAAACAATAGGACAATGTGATGTTACATTTCAAATGTTCAACAGTGAATCACATTAGTGTCACTTGAATTATGTCTCATTGTGGGCTTGATGGCTGTTTGCACTGCCGTAGAATTAGTTGGAGGAGCCTTGCTAGAAGGCTTTACTATAATGACTGATGTTGACATTACTGGTTATTTGAAAGGTGGTCTTTCCTGATAAGGAATCTGTAAAGTTGATCTTTACCTAATATTTTCTTGTGGACTGACGCCCCAATGCCCGTGTCTGAATTGTATAAGAATATTCATCACACTGACGAATTTAAATGAAATCTGAAAATAGCTCAGAGCAAAGTTGTGTTAGGTCTCATAAGTAATACAGCGGTGTGCTTATATTTCATTCATGACATAGTTTGCTGTGCTCTCTTGGACTGTGGAGAGAAATGAGAGAAATAGCTTTGTGATGTGAAAAGACATTGGTTGTTGAGGTGAGAGAACATCCAAACACGCTGCAGTGGAAACATTAACAGCAGGAGCCCCACCATCAGCTGTGCTTTAATCAGAAGTAAGCTGCTGAAACCTGCTCATTGTACCTACGCTGGTGTACAGTCTACAGTTTCAGTTTGTAGCACTGATTCTATATGGTGGCGCACAATGCATATACTGAAGAAGTACCCCGGGTATGGGCTTTCACAGAGCTATTAATAACACATTCCTCACTTTCAGCTGCACAGCCACCAGCATAGAGATATAATACTGTTAAGTGTTGAGTATATTGAGCATCTTGTTTGCCATACATAGATATAAAACAATGTTTTAATGTTATCTGGAGCAAAAAGAAGCTGCCAGCTTGCCCGGTACAGCCCCTGTCATTAACCCAGCACTCAGCCAGAGACCCAGAAAAATATCCGCGTTCTTGAGGAAATTAGAGTCAGAGAAATGGGGGAAGCTGGTGCCTTTTCAGTCCGCTGAGGGTTCTCTGCTGACAGCTACACTCCGTCTTTTTTTTTTCTGCTTGGTTGTGAGCTGCCCCAGGTGTGACAGGCAGCCGGAGTAATGGGGGATGTTTGACAGATGCATATTTCCAGCCTTGAATGCTTCATATAAAGAAGATAGACGGCATGGATTCAGGCTGAGCGGGATACAAACTGTTGGGCTGTGAATCACCCCAATGAGTGTGCCACCTCTCTGGTTGATTGATCTTTCACGTGACTCTTACAACCCTTCCAAGTTACTAATTGCATCCCATCGTAATTATTGATTGAAATATGAGGGCGGTATATTGGTATTCTGGAGGCAGGCAGTTTGTTGCACCCAGTGAGGCTGATGGTCAAATTACAAGCAGCATGACCCTAGAAATATAAGCAAATTGATGATTTTAGAAAACATACATTTTGAAAGAAAAGCATGACGTCTGCATAGCTGGAGTGTGTGTGGGACTGTGTGTGTGTGTGTGTGTGTGTGTTTGCTGATTTCATTCCTCCAGCATCATGGGGGATTTGTACTAATATTGGAGACTTTATGTGATAATTAATCTTTTATAAGCCTATCAGGGCACATAACCAGGAGCCAAGGCCAAGAGATTACATTACAGTTTGTACAGTAGAGCGCAGTGTTTCTTGGCAAACAGACTACATCTAGCAGCCAGTTTACTCAGAGAGGAGGCTTCAGCTCTCCCAGTTACTATGTATTTGTCCCTTGTGGGCCCCTATATGATTTGAAAACCTACTACAGTTTCACTTTACATATCCATCTCTAAGTGCTCATGCTTGTTGGGTCACATTATATAATGAAGATTTTAATAATTTTATCTTGTTGTCAGTCTACATCTTCATTAATTTGAAGTCCAATACAGTACAATATACAATGGAAAAAATGCTATTCATTATAATTAATGTTGAGATAAAAAATAAAATGTAAAATACCAGCCGTTTACAGCAATGGTAGTGGTTCTGAGAGGTTGTAGTTGTACTAGCACAACTGTTCAAACTGATCAAATGGAGGCTGGAGTTCATTGCTGCAACCACTTGGTTTATTCAACCTCACCAACAGGCTTAACACAGGAACAACTCTGCATATTACACTCTTTACAAGCTCACAATCAGCAACAATCAGCATTTCACACCTGGACTGACTTACTATGCCATTGTGGTGATTGGCAGAGGGATGAGAAACTATATCTTGACTCTTCTAGTACAGAGCTCTAATTGTTCATAAATTATATTGGACAAATTACAATTATAATCTGCTGCCGCTGATTAAGATACATCGTCAGGGAACCATGAATGTCGCAAAATTTTGTGCCATCCCATCTGATAGAAATATATTACTGGATGAGTGATGTTTCCTGTTGGGACCACAAATGTCCAGAAACTCCATATTAATCCACTCAATAGTCATTGAGATATTTTGGTCTGGACCAGTGTACTTGAATACCAACCAAAGATGCCATCTCTATGGCCCCATCACTGGCATGGTTAAAAGATTTTACCTTGAAGTGAACCGGTGGCAGTCCTGTATTATTCAAAGCCACATACAGTATTATTATGTCAGTCAGAAGGTACCTTCATTAACTGCAACTTAGCAAACTGCAGTTTCTGCGTTGTGTAGGTGTATGCAAGCTTCAATGGTATTTCAGTTAAATGTGGCTAATGAAAACACATCAAAATATTTCTCCATCATCATTGATCCAGTTTCTTTGAGGAACTGCAATTAGAAACTTTGAAAAGTTGGACTGGTTGCATTGAGTTATGAACAATAAGTTACGGTGTATTTATAGTACAGTGACTCCTGAAATATGACCAGGCGTTCTGTGTTGTAAATAAAATGTTACAGAACTGTTTTCTTCTCTTTATGGGAGAGGTTTACTTTTTACAAAAGTCACAGACTATAGCAATTATGTTTATTTCACACACATTCAGTACACAGGGCATTCTGTATGATATTACGCTGCATCACTACCCCTCTACCCTATATGATGCAATGAAAGGGCAGAGCAAGTAGGATGCTATTTGTCAATGACATCCTTCTGTTAATAGGATTACATGCATCTGAAAAGGAGCCCTTGAAAGGGCTGTTTGCAGTGAATGTGCATAGTAAAAACCAAGCCATGAGTTGGAAGGACAGACACAATTGTGTCAAGGCACAGATCGGAAAGGCTACAATTTTTTTTTTTTTGGTGCACTCAAGGTGTCTAAGCATTGTGGCCCCCATAACTCTTTAACAGAGCCAGGGCTCATCAGCTCATCATTTTGGCCACCTCTGATGAGGTGGCCAAAATGAGTAATTGGGGAGAAGGGCGTTGGTTAGAGAAGTGACTAACAACCTGATAGTTTTAGTGGCTGAGCTCCAGAGATACTGCGTTGCGATGGGATCAACAAAATTTTGATGAGATTTTGTTAAGCAGCTTCGTATCATAATTAGGGCTGGATGATAAAACAATAACGATATATATCGTGAAATAACGTTAACTTGATAGAAAGAAATATGAGGTGTGGTCGATAGAAAGTCGATGCGTGAAACATCATGTTTACATGATCCAACTGATGAAACTCTAAGTTTTTAAAGGAAGTGTTATCTATATATATATTTATATAACATATTTAATTTGACAATCTTTCAGCAGCCAGTAATGGGCTAGTCAGCTATAGGCCTGTAGGTTATTCATGAGTGGGGTCAAGTAAAACATTTTATTTAGAATTTTATATTGTGCATTGTTGGAATGTCAGTTCTAAATAAATATTTTCATTACTTTGTAATTGATTTCTTTGAAGCATGAATATTAATTTATACAATTGCAATGCTTTGATTTTAGGTCAGTACACAGTCATAGCTATAAACTGTTCTCTAAAATTGGCATAATAATTAATTTTGGTGTGTTGGCTTTTCTTATTCTATAATAGTGATTTGAGTT
>OMNW01004022.1:1855-20592 GCA_900303245.1 Selene dorsalis | reverse complement strand
ACCTCACCCCCACAACACGCACATAGTACACACACACACCACCATAACAGACTGAGGCACTGGACTGTTTGACTAATTGGTGTCTATTGATGAGAGTGCCGCTGGTGTTGCCACAGATACAAGTCATTAATGTTACCCCCTGCCTGGCACTGGAAGACAAACAGTGTCAGGTTCAAAAGTCAACTGGATCAACACGGAAGAAGTTACCATGGGAACCGCTGACATAAATGATTGAAATATGATAAGTGAGTGTGTGCGTGTAGCACGTCTGGAGGACAATCAATGAACGGACATGATTTCAGATGAAGAATCCCAATCTCTCTTTATGCCTTTTGTCCTCCTCCATCCATCAGCACCCTCCATCCACTGTCTGTCATCCACCTCGCTTCGCTCACACACACATTTTCCACCTCGTCCTATCAATCACAGCCAAGTTACAAGGCTCAGGAGCGGCGTAATGTCGTAATGTTTTATTACGAGACAGAGAGAAGCAAACCTAAAACACAGAAACACAATGACCCATGATCACAACGTACCTATACAAATACAGATCAGAACAATGGCAGTTATATTTAATCCCATTATGTTAAAAAAAGATATATCAAGAAGAACACTCCCAGATAATAAATTGAAAGTGAAGAACCCAAAATGTAATAAATGTAATGGTTTCAATTCTGTTTTACTGCACAGTCATATTACAGTCTTGGGTGATTGGAGTGATGTGATTTCAGATTTCATCAGTTGGCAGACTGACAGAAATTTCTCATCACCAATCTTGTCAACTGATTAATCATTAATGATTTTTTTCCCTATTTCTAGAGGGTTGTATTTCTTACAACTACCACCTCACTCTCACTTTGATTATTAAGATTTTTAGATGAAGATTTTTAGACCAAACTATTTGTTGTAGAAACTGTTAACAGCCTGATGACTGATGAAAATAATAGTTAATTTGTCAATTTCATATAATTCAATACATATAATTAGGGACCCGAGATAATATTTTCCACATGAGCAAAGAGACGTTGTTTGATAAAGTTAACGGTACTTGCACTTTGTTTTGTCATTTGAGGTATATTGTGTTATTTCTTTGAAATGCAATTTAAAATCTTTCCAGTTAAGAGCTGTCCTGTCTAGTTTCTGCTTTGGCATTTCAAACACGTCAAACATGTTTCCTCTTTTTACTTTTCGGTTCAATCGAGCACGTTAGCAAGATAACACGAGTTTTACCAGGTGAGCGAGCTAATTCTGTGAAACAGCTACAGCTGACAGTTACTGGATGTCAATAGTTAGTGATATATGAACTAGTTTGTTTGGTGCAACCTTAGGTGGTGTTTGTCTTCACTTAGTTAAGACCATAATGAGATCAAGATGTAATTAAAGTGGGTGTAATCATTTTAGTGCAGGAATGTCCAAGGCAAAATAAGACAGGAGAAGGTTTGCAATTCAAATCATGACTTCAAAAAGTTTGACAATACAGGGAAACAAAATCTGAATAATGGATTTCAGTAATATATATTTAGCAACATTTCAGAGGATAAACCGTTGTCATTTTCTGACTGACTTGTTAATTCTGGTTTGAAAAAACCCCAAATATTCCAGAGCAACATCAAATACTACAAGGAGCTTAGGTGTGTGTGTGTGCATGTGCGTGCACCTCTGCAGTGCAGTTAAGTAGCAGAGACAGAGAGACAAATGGAGAGAGTGCATCTTGTAGCTTGAGTGCTTGTAACTCTGAGAGTTCATTTGCCTCGGGGCTGAACTGCAGCAAAATGAATATAAATGTCTGACACAAGAATACGATTGAAACAAAGTGGAACAGAAATCAAGACATGACCGAGACCACGAAAAAACAAAATAGAAAACATACCCCACCCCATCCCCAGTCTTAAAAGTATTGATAGCTATTGATCACTTTATGTGTTGAACTGTTTTGCAAGTACAAAATTACAACACAGTCTTTCGCAGTTAGCTCATGAAAAACTAAAAATGAGGTTTCAAAAACTCTGTAACTTGATTTCTTTGAATTATTTTCTGCTGTTTTAGCTCATTTTTATGCACAAACCTGAATGAATCTTTGGTCTGGGATTCTGGGAATTCATCAGTGAGACTGCTAATGAACATATGCGGATGTTAACCTGATATATTTCTGCTCCCCATAGTGACTGTTAATTCTGAAACACAGTATATATACACCTGTAAAAGCTCTAGTTATAGTACCTTTCATGTATAAATTATTTATTTCCATAAGAAAGGCTCTGGCTTTATCTAGTCACACTTACAGTGCATATACTTTACATCTATTATTGTAAAATATATATAATTTATTTATATTTATCTATATAATTGATAAACTATGATCCTTGACAAATGCCTTCAGTTATCATTTATGCACTAACTGCAACATAATGCAGTAAATATCTGTAAAAAAACAAACAAAAACAAAACAAAAAACATTGCATTGTATATTGTACTGTACACTACCCAATTAAAAAAGACCTGGCATGTCTATGAGTCAGGGTTCATATTTCCTCTAAAGACTCATGTTTTGCTCCCACATCATGTAAACTATGTTGGCTCCAACATTACCAGCCTTTTCATCAGGTGTCCTGCTGACAGCTCTGGCCATGTTCACAGGCAAGCTGAGGTCAAAGGTCACCACACCCGACAGGACTGTGCTCCTCGGTTCATAAGCGCCGAGTCGGGACAGTTGAACACTTTTCGAAACTCTTCGTAGTTACTCATTGCCCCGACAACTCTGCAGGCAGTAAAGGTCAAGTTGTTATTCTGTGTGTGTATGTTGTGTGTGTGTGTGTGCGTGTGTGTGTGTCAGAGTGTGTACTCACCTGTATTTTGGTGGACTGTGGGCTCCACTCTGGATCTGGTCCCTGGCTGCTTCTGGTCTATATGAGTTGCATCTCACCTGCAGAGTACACACACACATATGAAGCAGGCCGGGCTGAAGATAACGGGACGTCTTTCAACTGGACCATAAATATGGTCTTCACTGAGGGACCCTCAGTGGGACAGGGATAGAAAACCAACATAATTAGGAGAGGGAGCAGCAGCCTGTTATATAAACTGCCTAATAAAGAAAAACTGTGCTGCAGCACTGCTCAAATTAACAGTTTGAACTCATTTCCAGACTTCCCCTCATTAACAATCCAAGACACAGATGGAGCATTATTAGCTAGCTTACTTCAGCCATACTCCAACCTCCATCCTGTACCCTGAACCAAAACTGGGCTATTTATACATTTTAACTTACAGGACCTATTTATAAGTTCTCTGCTGCCTAATGTGGTTTCTTCCCAGCAGCAGGTGGTGGTGAGTTTTGCTTTGTTTTCAAGACAAGAGGTTATAATAATTCCTCTAAGCAGCACTATGTTTTCAGGGCAGTTTGGAGGCTACAGTGACTTGCAATTGGAAAATGCTGAGGCAGGTCAGGGATGTCCGGTTAGCATCCTAACTTCAGAAGAAGAAAAGACATGGTGAAGACAACCACTGCTGAGTGAAGGAACTGCTGAGTGGTGTTGAATTTGCAACATTTCTTCTAGACTGGTAGGTAAACAGTTTCTAATGAAGCTGCAGCAAAACTTCCAAACAACCTCTTTGAACTTTATCAGTTCAACTGTGACGCCCATTTTTGTTTAATGAAGGAAACATTAACCTGCTGAGATGAAAAGGACCACAAAGTTCAGACAGCACAGTAAACACAGTCTGTTCTTACATGTGCGTAGCTCAGGAAGAACAGTTGGTTGTTGTTAAGTCCGACTCCAGGCAGCAGAGGCTCCTCTGCACCACCTCTGCTCTTACCTATCCACCGTCTGTATGCCTACACACAAGGAGAAAGTAAAACACAGGAGGGTTTCTCACCTGGACACTTTTCTTTCCCACAGATGACATTTTTAGTGATGAAACACAGGTAGCTATAACCACAAAACGAATGCACTGGAGAAAACTGGTTAAAGTCAATCCCATTGGTTGGTCACCTAAAGATGTGGTAGAAACAGATATATGAGGAGAGTGAGAGGGTGGAGTAAGGAAACAGACCATACCCTGAAGGCTTCTCTTATTCCTCCATTGTCTGCTATGTTCTCTGCCAAAGTCCTTTTACCTCGAACCTACAGAACAAAGATCCACAAAACACAAAGTCTTCCACCAGATATTTACGAAAATTAGTTAGGAATTATTTTAATCTCATTCTGCTGTTGCAGGTGTCGAGTCAAGCTCTCGTCTCTTACATTCAGGCCCGCCTCATCCCAGTGGTATCCATTATACTGATCTATCATACACTGGGTCTTCTCATTGAAAGCTGTGACAGATGAGTTGCTCCACCACTGGTCAAGGTTCCCATTTTTGTCATACTTGCGACCTGTTCAGAAAAAGCAGCACACAACAACAACAAACAAACAAATCAATTATTATTGATGATTTATAGACAGAGATTGTTATATTATAGATTTATCTATATTATATTATAGACTTCATCCTCTCAAAAGAAAAGGTTTGGTGCTTTTTCTTATAAAATGATTAAATTTAGATTCTCAGTGGTTGTTCTGGTCAATTGTAATTATAATTGTTAATATTATTCCTCAACAATTTAATAATAAGCCATAAATCATGAGTTTTAACTGGATAAGCTCTTTAACAGACTTTTGTCCAGATGTCCTCTACAGAGTATATTGGAAGAGTCTCACTAATTAAAAGGAGAGCTTGATAAAAAAAAAAACTGGTGAAGTGTGAGGCCAGAAGAAGATTTTCCTCCATTTAAATAGTTAATAAAGTCATTAATTACAGTTTATGAGTCCATTATAAACTCTGCCTCACATACAGTTTGATACCACAAATATTATTATTGTGGATATTTTCTGAGGTCACTATTAGAAACCCGTATTTACCGCTGTTGTCAAAGCCGTGTGTCAACTCATGTCCCACTATCACCCCAATGGCGCCGTAACTTAAAGATCTGGAAACAGACACAGTTGTAGACATTACTTGTGAAATATTGTGAATGGATGACAAGACATTTCACGTTCTGAACACTGAATAATCCTTCATGATAAAGTGAAAATGTGAAATTAATGTGAAATACTGAATTTAAAACATTCAACAAAACACATAAAGCACACAGTTTATAATATAAGAAATTGTAATTTCAGGACCTGTGGAGAGTGAGGCTAGATAATAATGCTGTTTTTGACCACAGGTCTGACCACTGCAGTTCTTCTGTGTGACTTTCTATTAGGAGGTCCATGTCATGCTTCTACCGAGTAAAGCACGAGGAGACATCTCTTTGCTCTGGTGACTGAGCATGTCACATTTTCTTTAATCTCACCTTGGGTACTCTTTTCCCCAGAAGAATGGTTTCTGAAGCTCTCCAGCAGGAAATCCTAAAGGAGAGGATGAAAGCCATTTTTGTTTGTGTGACTGCAGATCTGTCCAGACAGGATTCACTGGAGAGGGTTGGGTCATTTTCAACAGCTATATTTGTTCCATTTCAGCCTGGAATTTGTTCATTAAAAAAGTGTTGATTTCTGGAGAGGAGGCAACGACAATAAAACAGATGGATATTGCTCATTCCATAAAGACTGTCAGCTTATTCTGTCTGTTTGTTCTTGAAGCAACTTCCCAATTATTTCAGTGACTGAAATACTTTGCCACTTTAGGGTAACAATGATCCCAAAATATGTCATCTGTCTGGGGTCTCAGCAATGTCTTACTGATTTGATTGGTGGAGGAACTGTAGAAGGCATTGACAGTTGTCGGATTTGTAAACCACCTGAAACACACACACACACACACACACACACACACACACACACAATACCAGATTAATGAGGAAGAGAAAAGAAAAGTTTGTTTTCAATCTGAAAAAAAGAAAAATCTAATAAATGTGTGTTTTCATCCACTGCTGTCGTAAGTATTGGGAGTTGGTAGATTAAGCAATAAACAGCTGATGTTGAATTTTCCTCATTACACCACTACGGAGGGAGGAAGAGGGTGCAGTAGGATTTCTGGGTGTTTCATAAGAAACTTTACACCCACATGATTCCTGTCCATCCTGATTTATTAGCCAAGTCTGGGCTATAATTCATACAACAACTTAGCCACTTGAATCAATATTTGGTTTTTTGATGTACAGACAGTGTTTAAAACATGTCAACCGAAAAAATGTGCACAACAGCAGCTGGATGGAAACCCACCTACAGATGAGTTCTGGTTACTCACTCTGTACGCGGCACGCTCTTTCGCAGCCAGGCGATGTCAGTTTGAGCGATAAACTTAAGAGTCTGCATCACGTTACCGTAGTAGTCCGTCTCATCAAACTTAAGCTAGAACACACAAACACAACAAGAAACTGTGAAATCCTGCAATTTTCAAACTTGCTCTGAAGAGCGCCAACATATAATGATGAAAGTTAGTAAATGTTAAGATTAAAAAAAACAAAAAAACAACAACTTTCTACCTAAAACTTTTCTTATCAAAAACTACTGTGTCCTTTGTCAACATGAATCACGTTAAGACACACACATAACTGGGTGAATAGACGAGAGCTCTATAAGCAGAACATGAAGAGAATACAATAATTCTTAACTCTTTAATCTTACAATGGTTTTCTCCCTGAGCCATTTTAACTTTGTGACCCCCCTCATATGGTAAGTAACTGGTTTACATTAGTGCAAAACAAACCTCCTTCAGATCGTCATTGAGGTAGGTGTCATTCAGAATGAACTCGGGGTAGCCAACCTTGGCCAGGACTGCATGAGCCTTGAGAGAGAGCAACAGCAGAGTCAACTTTAAGGACATTTAAAAGAGACTTTTACATAAACACATTCGTTGGGCATCCATTCAAAGTGACTGACAGCAAGGACAAAGCCAGAATTCTATTTTGCCACAGTCCTCAAACTGGATTTTTATTACCATATGAAACTTAAGCCAGTCCAGACAATAAAAGACAAAGTGTCTTTGACTGTAGGAGTTTTATTGGTCCTTGTTGAACTGTGCAAGTTTGACATTTAAAAAAATGGAGGTGGATTTGCTTTGTCACTGTGACAGAGTCGCTGCATGATGAGTAGTTTGGTTCAAGGAGAAACGTACTCTGTTAAAACAAAAAGAAGATTCCAGCCCACTGCGCTCAAGGACAACACAGTGGGCTACTGATAGAAGAGACGTGAGCACTGGATATGAAACTGAAGATATTTTCATTCACAATAAAGCTGAGAAATGTTAGTCAACAAAAGCCAAAGATATTCAATTTGCTGTGATGTAAAGCCAGAAAAACATGTCAGAGGCTGGAACACAAACTTTTTCTTTTTCTTTTTGCCATATAATTTGCCATATAATTGTTATATATGGCATTATATGGTATTATATAATTGCTCAATAATTTAACAATTTAAATATTTGCTGATCTTCTGATAACATGCAGCTCTGGTGAAGACACATGATAGATATGATAGAGCAGAATCCACAAACACCTGTCTGGTTTAAAGCTGCAAAAATCTAAATCAAATGAGACACTTGTAATAACAAACACAGAGAGAATTATTATCCCAGTCTATGCAGCCTTTTAGCATTGATTTTGTTTCTTGGATGCTCTTAGATTGATTTTCATCATAAAATATCTCGACACAGCATCATCAGACTGCCAAGAACTGCAAATTCTTTCAAACTGGCAACAATACAGAGGTATGTGTAACAGTAATCTTGCTTCCTATGTCTTTATTTTCTTATACAGTATTTATATTGTATATATAGTATAGCAATGTGTATAAATACCACAACAGAGCTGCCCCCAAGTGGTAAAAATACTCAAAGCAAATGTGTCTTTATTTATTGGAGATTACAGGTTAGAGCTGAGATGAAGCAGCATGGTAATGTTGTCACTGTCACTGTTCTCTTGCCTTATCTACGGCTCTCTTCTTCGTTGGTTGATCCATCCAGTCGTTCTCTTTCTCCAGCATGTCGATGAACGCCCAGCGGATGCCCTCGATCAGCTCCTCCATCTGACACACACACACAGTCACACACCAAGAAATGTATGAGGTGAGAGACAGAGAGACTTAAACTGTGATGACTTCCAGAAAACACACACATACTTAAGTGACACTCTTCAAGCACACACACTCACACATACAGGTGTGCTTGTACATAGGTGAGGGTTGGGTTCAGGGTTACTTTTCAGCATTTATCTGTGATGGTTAAGACTAGAGTAAGTGGCTGATGAATGCATTATGTTAGTGAAGCTCCTCCCAACAACACAAGTACAGACATGTGTGTGCGCTCAGTGTCACTGCTACATAAACACACACACACCCCGCACTGACCAAACTTACATTAAACACTTGTCCTAGTGATTTAAGACGTGATGTCATGTCGGGAACAGACACACACACACACACAACATACACACACCATGTGTTTCTTGTCCTCCTGGAAGTGTGTGTTGACAAAGAGGCGCCCGGCGGGATAAACAAGCGAGTTCTCCACGTAGTTCACACACTTATCCCACCGCGGGGTCAGAGACGTGGTTCCCGTGATGACCTGCAGGGGGAGTGAGACATGCAAAGCGCGTTTCTAACTTTGATTGTTTATGCACACTTCATTAACTCATGCTTATATTTGGTTATTATATGTATTTATGGGATGTACAAAACTCATTTGGAGCTCTGTACATTGTCTAGTAGAGAACCAATGTTTTTCAAATCACATCACCTTCGCTGCTCTTTATTAAGAGTGAGGTGATTTTTTTTTTGGACCCAAAATCAGGGTTTGATTAAAAAAAAGTTTTTAACTTAATTAAAAAGAAAAAGTTTAACATTGAAATCTCTATTTAAGATGTTCAGACTGTGTGTTGCTTCCGTACTGAAGTCTAATTCACAGCAGGGTCTGAACGAGTAATTAGTCAACGAGGAAAAGTGACACTATATGCACATGAAATATGCTGAATCTCTAAGTTTAAGTTCTGATGAATGAGCTCTCACTCAGTATTTTAAACCTCATCTACAAACCTGTTGAATCTCAGGCTTTAACTCGTGTCTCCTTGACCTGGTATGATTCTTTCTTCTGTGAAGTATCTTTCATTTGTACACTTCGAATGGTCTTTTTTCTAACAGTGAAGCATTTGTGAGGCTGGATTTTTAAAGGTGCTACTACATATAAACATTTAATAAGTTATTCACAATGCATTGTACAAAAACGTTATGGAGCCATTTACAGCTCCAAAACATTAAAAAACAAATGCAAGTGATGTTGAAACACTTAAAAGATATATAACAATAATCTCAAGTTTTGGTTGGACTAAGAGCATGATTCAAACATTATAAAGTTTGGTTAATCATAATTTGTAAATCTTTCCTTTAGGCCTAAAACAGCAGAAGAAGAAGGGTCCCGTATGATCTAAAACTATAAAACAGAGATTAATTAAATACAAAATCCCTAGTTGATTTATTTATTCTAAATATACTGCACCAGACGTCCTCAAGTGTAACACAGCGTCAGTGTAACATAAAGATTCAGGGAACAGTAATAGAAAGAGCTCAGATTTATAGGTGGGTAAGTAAACCTTGAAATCGGGATTAATTGAAGGTCAATCATGCATCGAGAGGGCAGGAAATGTAATTATCTAGAGTCTCAACAGCCAGGTTTTTTCTGTTCATATTAAATCTTCACTGTATTGAAGTGTTTCATATCCAAACAGCTACAAACCCTGTGTCTGCAAAATATCAACTCTCCTCTTATTTGTTTCTTTACAGTGTATTTCTCCATAATTAACTGTTTTTTCTTTTGAGGATTATTTTGCTTCTCAACCCATAAAGGAGAATTTCCCCCGACAGTTTGTGTAAAGACTTACAAATGAATAAATGGACCGAGACTCATGTTTGTTGTACCTACCAGGCCTCCAGACTGCCCCTAAATGGGGGCATTTTGCCCCTAAAGGTTGTGACAGTGCAAGTAAATTTTTCACCTACTTGCGCGTGTGCAACCAGTAAATTGGTCAGATTTTTTTTAAACACTGGTGAAACATGGAAGGGATGACTCAAAGAATCTGGCATCTGTCATTACAGGTGGCAGGCTAATGTGTGAGGATCATGAATCAAAAGCAATTGCTTTGCAAGTCGGTTTACAATGTGCGCCTCAAAAATTTCTGCTTGCTCTCCTAAAATTTTAAGTTCAGGGCCACTGTGCTCCTAGTAAAAAAAAGTTAAACTCTGGAGCCCTGCCTACCCGAGCGTAGTCGAGGTATCTGTAGAGGAAACGACGACTCAGAGTGGTGATCCTGGAGAAGACCGTCCTCCACTGGACGTAGTTTGCTACAGTCCTGAGGAGAGAGAGAGAGAGAGAGAGACAACAGTTAATTCAACCCTACAGATAATGTTATTATGTGCTATAATAGACTATAATGAGAGGCAGGAGGCTCAAGGCTAGAGTGTGTTTTACCTGTGTGTGTGGTCATACCTGGGATCTGTGCTGTTGATAAGCTTGAAGAGCTCCTTGAAGTACTGCGGGGCTCGGACGATGACGGGCTCAGAGGAGGGGATGGCCCGAGACGGGTCGCTTTTAGTCTCCACCACAGCTTTCACGAAACCATGCCAGTCAAACTACAGCACACAGGCACGAGGAGACATGTAGGGGTCAACAGCTTCTCACACAACATGAAGCAATAAAAGAAAAAACAAATGAACAACAATTCTGCTGAGCATTTGCCTTGCTTTCCACTGCTGAAGACAGGTGTGTGAAGACATGAAGTCTGATGTGGCCTAGTTTTCTCTACACTGGTTAATAAACAGCTTTGCTAATGCTAACACTGGCTATGTTTTTAAGCAAAAAGAAACTACATAAACTCTTGATAGTGCTGAATCTTTTGTCATTTGTGTATCCATATGTTCTGTAGTTTGAATCATATAAATTTAATGTTATCTAATTCTATGTTGTCAATTACAGATCCAGTTCTACGAAATGTCCACACCTCGCTTTGTAATTTATTTATACTTTTTTAACCATGTCAGGAAAGTGCAGCACCGCTTTGGTAGAAAATGAAATCAACTTCACTACTTTTTTTGTTGTTTTTTGTGTGTCTGCATGTGTTTGAAGTACCTGTGGTATGGAGCGCTGCAGGCGAGACAGTGTGTATCTGTTGTACATGTTTTCACTGGTGCGGTTTTCGAAGGGAATCAGGATCTGCAGACATGAAGAGCAATGTTAAAGTGACATGACTAACCCCAAATTTATGCAGAAAATAATCTCCTGTCGGTGACAGCTGATGAATCAATTTCACGAGTCTAATGGCTAATAATGCTGGGGTTTTAATTAGCTCCAGAGCCACGGAGGCCTATCAGATCATCTCCATACATTAAGTCAGATCATATTTATCTGACGTGATGTCTTTACATGAGCCAGTTTGGTCTCGAAGGCAAGAGCCTTTTCCATCTGCGTCAGAGCTGCTTTCTCTGGAGCGCCCAGCATGACGGCTGTGTCCACCATCAGGCTCAGCAAGGCCGCACGGTACTGAGGAGACAGAGACAGGGTGGAGGGGTGGGGGGGCAGACAAAGGCAGTATTTATGTTCATTATGAATACATTTTTTTAAACAAAAGATACATAGCAGCTGAAAAGTATTAATACCATGTATACCCTCAGTGCTGTGAAAAAGTATTTACCCCCTTCCTTATTTTTTTGCATGTTAAAATAGTAAATACAAAATGCAGTTTTCAAATGATGATTTCTTTTATTGAGGGGAATTTTCTATCCAAACTTACCTGTCCCTATTAAAAAAGTAATTGCCCCATAAACCTAATAACTGGTCGTACCACCCTCTGCGGCAACAACTGCAAACAGTTGTTTTAGCCAACTGGCAATGAGTCTTTCACAATTGCAAACAACCCTGCACTTGGAAAGCCTCACCACTGTCAGCTCCTTCAAGAAACTCTCTAAAACATACTTGCAGATGCTTCTTCTAAAGTACTCCACGAGCGATCGTTTTATTCTGTCTGCCTCTGTGATTATACTGCTCTGTCACTGTGTGCTGTGTTGCTTTTACTATTGTAATAGCTATGTGCTGCTATGCCTGTCTGTTTTGATACTGTCATGCTTGTCCACGTCTTTTGTAACTGTCTGTCTACTGCTGCTCTGTGATGTTCATTACGTTTTTTTCTTTGTTTTTTTTTGTTGTTGTTGTTTTGCGGAATCATTTAAATTCAGCACAATGGAGGGTTTTCTAGCATGAATGGTGTTTTTAAGGCCATGCCACAGCATCTCAGTCGGATTTAAATCCAGACTTTGACTAGGCTGCTCCAAAACCTTTTTTTATTTTATTTTTTTAAACCAATCAGAGGTGGACTTGCCGATGTGTTTCTGATCATTTTCCTGCTACTGAACCCAAAGGTGCTTGACCTTGTCAGTTCAACAGCCTTGAGGTCAAGGCCGTTGATGGCCAGACATTCTCCTTCAGGATTTTGTTGTAGAAAGCAGAATTCATGGTTCCATCAACTACCGCAAGTCAGGTCCAATCCAGGTCCTGAAGCAGCATCACACTACCACCACTATGTTTGACTGTTGGTATGACGGTCATTTTAAGAAATGCTGTGTTAGTTTTACATCAGATGTAACAGGACGCACACCTTCAGCCCACAGAATATTTTGGGGGTTTTGTGGATCAAGAAGTTCAACAAGTTCATCAAGAAGTTTTTTTTGTCAGCTTTTTCCACCTTGGAACTCTCCCATGGATGCAGTTTTTGCCCAGTCTCTTCCTTATTGTTGAATATTAACACTGACTCAACACAACTGAGTTAAATGAGGCCTGCAGTTCTCTAGAAGTTGTTCTGGGTTCCTTTGTGACTTCCTGGATGAGTCGTCTTTCGGAGTAACTGTGGTGGGCCGGCTACTCCTGGGAAGGTTCAACACTGTCCCAGGTTTTCTCTATTTGTTGATTATGGCTCTCACCGTGGTTCTCTAAGATCCCTAAGCTTTTGAAATGGCTTTTCAACCCTTTCCACAATGAAAGATGTCAATGAGTTTGTTTTCTCATCTCTTTCTTCAGATGATGATGTGTTGCTTTTTGAGATCTTTTGAGTGATCAGGCCTGGGTGTGGCTAGTGAAACTGGACTCAGTTTTCCAAAAAATGTGGTTAATCACAGTTAGTTCATGAGGGGCAATTAAGTTTTTCCAAATTATTTATTAATCATTAATAAAGGTATTCATCGGGAGTGGCTCTGACAGATCCAATAGGAAAACAATAAAAAGTAAATATACAATGTGAAAAGTACCATTACCTTAATTTATGTTATTAGAAATAGAAAAAAAGATTCCTCCTCCTAATCATATATCAATTGTCTTAACATTATTAATAGGCTTATTTAATACACTGTGCAGAAAATAAGTAATATAAAACAAGTTGATAGGTGACACAGTGATTCAACACAAATAAGGAGTCCTTACATTCACTGTTAGCTTCCCTTTGTCTACCTAACATGAACCTAGAGTTTTCTATGAATGCAGAGCTTTATGAGGTATGCTCTGTGCAGTAGAGAGAACAACACTGGTAGGGAGAGTGTACTAATAGCAAGATGGCATGAGTTTTTCCAGTTGAGAAAACCTCACTGCAGCATACTGCACTTTTCCCCTGTGGCCTAATGAGGTGGCTATTAGTGGTGCAACTGGTATCGGCTCCCTGTGCTGAAATTAATTTCTTGCCTTATGACTGTCTAGCATTCCAAAATGTTGAGTATGCTAAGAAGCTCTTGCTGCGATATAAAAACCTAACATTAACCACTCCATATTTCAAGTGGCTGAAACTCTTTTTTGCTGCGATTTATCACCCGAGCAGGAAGGAAATAGCTGCTGCAGGAAGAGGAGTTTTTAGATGACAGGTAAGTGGTGAAAGATGAAGCAGAAACTCACTGCCTGTGCAGAGGAAGTGTTGGTGATGTAGTCTTCCCTGGAGGGCAGAGACAAGGACGCCTGGTCGAGCTGCATCAAGACAGAGAACACAGGTTAGCCTCTACTGTTTCTAGGGCTTGTTCATTTTGCAACATTTGCTGCAACAATAATGACCAGAAAAATCTCTCATCCATACGTACCTATATTCGTCCATTCTACTTTGGATATGCATGCTTAACCTTTAGTAAAGAAATGAAGTTTGATGTTGACTTACAACATTTTTGTGTAGCAATAGCAAAGCACAAAGACTAGGCAGCCAATCTGGATCTGTCAAACAGTAACAAATTCCACTGACCAGTACAAAAAAAGCTCAATAATTAACACATGAGACCATGTTTGTTTGGCACATAAACTGAAGTGTAAAAATCACAGTTGTTTTTTTAGGTTACTAGGTGTTATATATTTTCAAACATGTCAAAGTATTTCTTTTTGACCAGAAATTATTAATTGATTAATCACTGAACATCATTTGAGTTTTAACATTTTTTAATTATTTTACAGTCATGACAAATAAGTGGCAAATTGAGAAAATGGTTGAAAAACAAATTAATGCTAAAATTATTAACTATGATCCATTGCAAAAAATATGAAATCTAAATGGGAAAAACATGCATCCATGCATAAACAATAATAAAAGTGAATCTTTCTGAAACTGTCTCACCTTGATGATGTAGATAGAGGAGTTCTTGTCGTCAGGGGAGATGTACATGCGAATCAGGACACTCTTGCTGTGCTGGTTCCTCATCTCTGCCACAGTCTTCAGGAGGTTCCACTGGGATGCCGACCACTGGTACTCCCCGCCGAGCCCATCCCCGACAACAGGCCATCGAAACTCTGGCTGTCTCAGTGTTCTCAGCATCGGTTTGGAGTCCACCTTCTCCAACACACCTTTGCAAACATACAGAGTAGACTGGGATTAGGATTAGCGTTAGCATTTTGTTCTTAAAGTCTACTGAACTTTGATGAATTTTACTACTACTTTACAACTTTTATGATCATAGTGCTGCTTTTCCTCACGTGTCTCATTGCTTGTGATGCTGCAGTGACCTAGATCTGTCATAGGGATCAATAAAAGCTCATCTCATCCCCTTTTATTCTGTCACTCTGTGTTTCTGTGTGCTCTTGATTTATGGTGTCTTTGTGAGGACCTGTTGTACACTGGGGACATTTTAAGGACACTTGAGTAATGAGTACACATGTACAGTGCAAAGATTTGTGTGTATGATAGTTTGTCAATTATTTGATCATCTGGTCACATTATGAGGACTCCCACAGATTTGGAGACCACATTCTAGATGATAACAAAAGACAGGTCGCACAAGGTCTCTCTCCTCTGATCTTATAGCGTGTGGTGTGCGTTACGGAGCACACCACACACTAACCCATTCTTCAGAAGAGTATCAGGTTCTTCACACTCAATATTCCAAATCTCGCGCGGTCAAACGTGACTTCAGTGTGGACGAACAGGAAGACGCATTGGTGGTTGTGTTCGGCCTATTACTGTGTGAAAAAACACACCAAAAAACAAAACGACGATGGAAAAGGTCATGGAGACGGCGGGAATGTGGGTTGGAGTGTGAAAAAATAGCTCAGCTCGTGTCTTGATTGGCTGTTGGTCCGGTACACGTGACATTAAACACTGTGCGCACTCAGCTCCTCTCGGAACATCCCACACACTACAGGATTTCTAGTCGCAAATATTAAACATGTTCATTATTTACAATCTCTCTTTCCGAGGCCTTCCGAGTGGATCGGAGCGGACAAAAATCACTCTTAACACACCCCACACCACAGGGAAATCAGACATGATGTCGTTGGCAAACATCAGAGCATCGGGCCTTTGCTGGCCCGATTATCCTGTAGTGTGTACCCAGCATAATGTAAGTCTCCCGGGAAATAATATGTATCAATACAAAGTCCCCTTAAGTACCAAAAGAAGACTTGCGTGTGTGTGTTAGACTCACTCTCATTTATACAGGAGCGGTAGAGGATCTTAGCTTTGGTCACAGCCTCCAGTTCATCAGGTTCTGATGGAGCTTCCAGTAACTCTGACAAGAAACAACAGTTTGGGTCATTCTTAATACACATTACTGACAATGATCTTAATATTATTACCCAGTGATTATACATCTCCGTGATATAACTTTTTAAGATACATTCATCTTGTTAATATACAGCATTTTTTTTCTTCCAGTATATTTTCCTGGTGTTTTCCAGTTGATTGTGCAGCACATGTGACTATTGGTCTATTTCTAATTTTTCAATCATCTGGTGTGTTTTTTCTACCTTTTGAAGACAATGTGTGTAATCTTGAACTGCTGTAACAATGTTCTAGGGAGCCTGAGTGTGATGTAAATACCCTTTCTATAATATTGGGGAATATCGGCAGCATCTGGAGCATTGTGTTATGCTTACAATTGGTAGAGCTCAGTATCATGTAAACTAGCCCTTACAACAGGTCGAGTTTGAAGATGGGTGTAGTCCAAGTACGGCTCTAGTAACTATGGGTTGAAACATGAACATCATAAAAAGTGTTGCAGCTGCTATATTCATATTGAAGATGGTCTCTAGTTGTGTTTTGAACAGTCATTGACATTATTTTTTATGCATCTCAAGGCACCTTCTGATCAGCAGTTTTTTTCTGAGTGAGTTTATGGCCTTGCTTTGTGAAATAAAAAATAAAAACCAATCCATTAAGAAGTTTAGTTTTTTTTTCCATGAAACATTCACCTCAGCATGCAATATCCTGATGAATGTCCTCAAAAACAATAAAGGGTTCATTTTGAGTCTCATCAGCCTTCATCCAGGCTGATGAGCTTGGACACTGATGGGAAATTCCTGGGTAAAAGTACCTTTGAGTTGGATGTCGACATGCTGTCTTAGCCAGGGGTAGATGCCATATGAGGAGGAATCTTCAGGGATCGGGTTCTCCTTGAGCCAACCTCCACAGGAGAAACTATAGAAGTCCTCGCAGGGATCAACAGACCGATCGATTTTACTTAAAATGGACCCCGCTACAGGAAGTAGAGAGGGAGGGAAGGGAGAGAGAGAGAGAGAGAGATGGACAATAGATATTTCAGTCACAGCTGAAATATGTCATGCTTATCCAGTTACCATGAAAACAGTAGTGGGATCTCAGAGCAGAAGTGCTTGCCATCACTCCTCACCTGCTTCGATGCACTCTGGAGTCAGACAGAACTCCTCCTGACTGGACTTTTGAGAGACTGAGGGGGAAGAAAAGAGTCAAGCATGAATGGGGACAAGCGAAACAGAAAAAATCACCCTGTGACTCAGAGTGATGTGTTATTTCGTCCAAAATGTTGGTTGTATGCATGTCTATATATACTGCTCCAAACCACATAAATGTACAGTCTGCTGGTGACACAGCCTCTCAACTGAGGAAACCTCATGTGTAGGCTGACAAAACACATCAACCACAGAAAAGTTGTACCACCAACAGGAAGCCGGATTTTCATGCTTTCTGCTTTTTCTGGCAATGTGATCGGACGGCAACTCAACGAAGAGTAGGGATGAATCTACCAATTATTGTCATCATCAATCATTCTGGTAATTATTAACTTGACAGATTATGGTTGCCTCTATAATAACCAGCAAAGAAAGCAAGCGATGGGATAGAGAAAGAGAGAAGCTTTGAGAAGATGAATCCGATACAATAATGTTTGCAAGTTCAAAAGAAAGAAATATGAACAAGTAAAGGGGCACTAAGGGACGACTGACCTCCACCCAGGCCATTGTTAAACAATATCCACTAGGTTTGGATTTGTTTTCCACCAATGGCCTAACCCCTCCATCTTGTTGGGTGCAAACTGGCTCAGTACTTCATGTGTAATCCCGCTGAAACATTAACAGACACATCGGAAAATGGAACCTCTTCGGCGGAGGTGATAAACCTTTCATAAGTGATCAGTGTGTGTGAGAATGAAGCTTTAAGCAGTTGTGAGATGCTTCTTTAATCACGTAGCTGAAAGGAAACATCATTTTCATACGGTGTTCTTTAACAGACGGTGGCATCAGTCATTTTCTGTCTCGTCATTGTAATACAATCATTGAACAAAGCACTGAGAGAAGGAGAAGCTCAGAAGGTAGGTCAAAATGATAGTGGCCATCAGAGGGAAGCGTAATGAGTGACATTCCCACAATCCACTCACTATCCAAATAGGACAAATACGGACCAAAGTGCAGTTTATACAGCTGGAGAGCCGTAAGTGTAAACAGTCAGTGGATTCATTGTACGGAGGAAACTCCAGCGTACTGTACTGCCCCAAAATGTTTAGCTGTGTGACCTCACTTGCCAAAAAACCTTAATTCAAGTCACATGAAAATCCTAAGAACATCATATTTCCGAGTTCCGTTACAACCAATTATAGTGTAATTACATACTCACTACTAATTAGGGCAGTCAGGGCGCCACAGATAGAAAGAATAAGCTCTCCATTGTTTATGCTACTTACAGTGTAACCACAGGTTCACTCCATTCACTTCCTTTCAGAAGGTGAATGACAGCGTGCGTCTCAAACCTCTTGGCAGAAACCACCGTGATGTGATGTGGCTGCGAGGGCGTGCAGAGGCAGCACAAAGCCCGTGAAGTGAGCTAACAGATTTAGAAACCAAATCCCCATTGTGAACGGATGAGTGGAGCGTTTACGGAGCTGCGCCGCAATGTCTGACCTCTGAGGGTTGACCGGTCATGTTGTCAAGTTCGAGCTGCTTGTAGCGGAGGTTGCTCAACGTCGGGCCTGCTTACAGTACACTCTTTACAAGTGAAAACATGAGGG
>OMNW01004021.1:5198-15416 GCA_900303245.1 Selene dorsalis | reverse complement strand
ACCCCCCCCCCGGGGGGTGCGGGGGGGGGGTAATATTTGGCTACCTCCCTACCTGTCTTAGAGGGACACATAGCCCATGTGGATGTTTAGAATGATTACATGCAATAAAGATGAATTGCTCCTCCTCTGTGTTTATGACTTGGCGTCGGTGTGTTGTCAGAGGCAATATAGCAGAGATGGTAAACAGAGACAGGTGCATTTGTTTACTGCTAATGGGAGCTAGTAAAGCTACAATGCTAATGTCCTCTTCAGTTGCAGACTCTGGGCATCTGTTTGGTGGAAAGTCATTATTGTCAATACACATTAGTGATCAGACGAAGCAGCCACAGAAACCAATGTGTGTTTTTAAACACGGAAAAGTTGGGATGGATTGGTTCAAGTGTCAATAAGTCAGTTGTTTATTAAAGGTCTTTTTTTTGGCTGACAACTCTTTTTAAACAGTGTTTTCAGTGTCTCGTTTGATGCATTTTGCTCACGTGGCCATGAGTCACACCAGTTACAACAGCACTGTGCTCATCGTGTTAACAGACGAGATGTGGTGGGATCACTAAAGAAAGAAATTTGTTGAAGTCAAGTGATCCCACAGGTTTTTAAAAACCTCTACTCCGGTCAAAATTGTTTGAAACTGTTTGTCCAGGCTTTGACCTGCTCTACTTATTGTGGGTGTGTTTGTAGGTTTCTTGCGTTATTACTGGTGGTTTAGGGTGGCTTAGTTTAGATAATTTGACCAAATTGTTGTTGGGACTGTCATCTGACCTTTTGACCCTTGGCCCTTTGGACTTTGTTGCTCTGTTGTTATGTATGTTGGTGATTGCAGTCTTATCATAACTGATGTTACCGATGGCCATAGTTTGGCACTATCCATAAACTGACATCAAACTACAAGCAACCCACCACAGCCTTATGCGTAATAGTTACAGATGAAAGTGATGTAACTCTGAGCAAGACAGCAAAAAAAAACACATCCCCCAAAATGTCAAACTGTCTCTTTAAGCTTTATTTCTGCAGTCTAGTGTCCAATGAAATATTTAAATTCAATATTTGCTTTTTATGACATTAAAGTTCTGGCAGCACTCATCCCATTGTTCCGTGTTACTAAGAGTCACTTCAAAAGCAAACATCGAACTCCGAGAAATACTGTGATATACATCAATGCCACTTCAAATCGTATATTAAAGGTTTGTAACAACTCACTCTTTGAAACAAAGATTGGAAATCCTCGTCTTTTCTCTCTTGCAGAAGAGAAGATCTGTGTCAACGCTCCTCGAAAAAGACATTTCACTTTGCGGTGACCTCACTAATAGCAAAAGTTTACAGTTATTTGTGTGTTGTCAGGGGGAATGAGTCGTCAGTGGCTGAGGTCGACAGCGAGCCAAGTGCCTGAACACAGGCCTGCTGCTTTGATGGATGTAGGGAAGAGTACAGTGAAGTGATGGAGGAGAGAGCCCCCACCCCTCCTCCTCCTCCACCACCAACCCACCCCCTCTTTCTCTCAGCCAGCCCATACTGGAGGGTGCTTTCGAAGACAGCAAAGCCACAGCGTAACGTCAGAATCGAGACTTGGGAAAAAAAAAAAAAAATCAGGAGACAGAAGAACAAAAAAAGGGAAAGAGCAAAAGAATGAAGCAGGACGAGCTGCCAGAGAAGTGAGTTGGTCAGGCGTCAACCCAGAGCCTCGGATGCAACACACAGAAGGAGAAGGAGGAGTGATTGTAGAGGGGAGAAAAGAAAAAAAAAAAAAAGAGAAGAAGCTGGGGAAGAAATCAATATTTCTGCGACGTGGCCACTCAAGCCACTGCCAATGACAGCAAACATCATGAAAAGATATGGGAGCAGGGAAGGGGGAAGAAATGAAAAAGATAAGAAGAGAACAGTAAAGTAAATGACATCTGAAGCTATTTCCTCCAGGGCCCCTGCCTAGTGTTGAGCCTCGAGGACTCAGCAGAGTTATGGGCAGAGTTAAATTTCTATTAGCTCTGAGAGGAAATTTAAGTTCTCTGTCTCTGGAGGAAGAGAAGAGACGCAAAGTGCCCCCATTGTCATGTGACAGATGACAACAGCGCGACCTTAAAATGAGTCACGAGGTTCACCATTAAATAGTTACTGTCAGTGGAAATGGTTTAAAGTAGGTGGGAGACATTTAAGAGCATGATGTCTTAATTTAAGGCAGGGAGCTTCCAGAGCTTTAAAGCAAGCAAATTGTGCACGTAGGTCAATATAGATCAGCTGTTGATGGGAAATTTTATTCACAGAAGCTACTGACACCTGCCAGTGGGCATAGAGGTAGAGGTGGTGATAATAATAATGGCAGTGATTATTCTATAGTTTATAGTTGCACAGCTCACAATTAGACTCTTTCTTAAAGTCTCTTGTGATTGACACACTGCAGCCGTTAGCATTGCGATCCTCTCCAAATGCCGTAATATATAGAGACACATAAATGAACGGTGGGTCAAACTGATTTCTCATCCCTGCTCAGGAGACTCCATCAAAAGGAATCATTGCGTGGGTTGAGTTCTTCTCGGTTCCAACCTGTCGAGTGTGTTGAATTAAGATAAAGGACATTTTGTCATCACGTAGGAGGAACTTTTTCCTCACCAGGCTTTCAGCCTATAGTGCACGTCATTATAGAAGCAATATTTTTTTGTTGTTGTTGTGTTTTTAAAGTTCACATCAGCATCTCTGCAGCACTTTTCTTGGTGCACAATGGTTGAGGAAAACCATTATTTTTTGGAGCATTCGTTGTTGTTGTTGTTGTTGTTGTTATGGCGTAAACCACATGCATCTCCTTCCTCCCCTCCCCGCTGTGTTGCCCAAAGGCATTCCAGGAAAAGATAAAAATGTCTCAAGTTAAAACACGGAGCAGGAAAAAGAAGCGTTGCATGTTGCATGAGTGAGGGTGTTGTTTGAAGCCTGATAATAGCCCTGTATATCTGAGTTTGCTTAAGGATTACTATCGTGTGTATTTTAATTCATCTGACGTGTGTTTTATTTGTGTATGTACATATTCAAGAGTGCTTGTGCCTTATGTTTATGTACACGTGTAGCCTATACTGTATCTGTGTCCATGAAAGTATTCATGTGTTTGTGTAACTGGATTTCTACACGCTATGTGTAATGTGTGTATCTGCATGTATATGAATGTACATTTACACTTACATGGTGTTTTTGCTTTCACGTGTGCCCATTTGTTTACTGTATATAATCATGTAGCGTCATCCCCTGCTGCACTGGTTTCAGGTTGTTGTTGGGGTTTTTTTTCCATTAATGTTTTGCGTACTTAATTGGCACTGTATGACTCCTTCCCATGTGTTTCCATTAGGTTGACAGCACTGCGATTTCAGCAGCCCACAAAAACAGAGATTGAGTGGATATTCACTTTATATCACTTATTTGCATTTATTTCCGCTTCTTACTCGGATTTCCTCCTTTTAGCTTATTGTAATTTTTGTGCACTTCTTTCCAATGATTCTTGAAGCACTGAGCTGCCAGGCTCGTTTTAACAGTTCAAAAACATATCCAACATTGTTTCATCATCTTGACACTTCATGACTTGCCTTAATTTGATGTAAATTGCTCATAAATGTTATTTTCAACTGATTTCATGCTTCAGAAGTTCACAGCAGAAAACTGTGCATCACCTTCATTTCGACCCCAGTTAAATGTAATTGATATTCACATACCCTGCGCCCGTGTTTCTAGTTGACACCCTTCCTTACCCCTTTAAAAATAGTTCAGTTGGACTCTTGGTTATTGATGTTTTGCAGCAGTTTGTGTAAAAGTGATCAAGCAGGGAGTTAAGCCCATCCATAAGTACAAATAGCAGGTCAATTGTCACTTTTTTCATTCATCATTTTCCATTGAACATACAGCAGATAATGTCCTGTCAAGAACACATTCTACATGTTAGGTTTTAGAGCAAAAGAAAAAAAAAAAGCCCATCAATCATTATTATTATTACTTATACAGCAGTGAGGTGGGACCCTCGACGAGGAGGCAAAGCCAGTCTCAACAAAACACAAGGTTTCCCATAAGAAAATAAATCCTATGACTGTCACAAATGTGCAGAGGAATCAATCACGACCTGGAGCTTTAATGTAAAACTCCTACTCCTCCATAACCACCTGCCTTGCACTGAGCCTCCCAATCCTCCTGCTAAATAACACTAATGTCTCACCACAAGTAATGCACACACACACACACAGTCCTATTGTTTCCTCTGTTGTTTTGCTGGTGCATTTTATGTAATAGAGGGGGGTCTGACTTTGATGGAGCAGGTGATTTTAGGCTGTGCCGTTAGCAGCAGAGAGATAGAATATCTTCCTAAGGCCCACGGATAGCACTTTTTATGAGCTGCTCATTGCTAGAACTACATCAACCTGTCCAAGGCCACCACAGCACTGGGGTCCTCAACGCCCTGCCTCCATTACCCACCTCTATCACTCCCTTTATCATATAGGCCCGGTTCGTTTTTTTGTTTTTTGTTTTTTCCCCCCCTCTCTCTCTCCCTATTTTCATGGGGAGAAAAAGACATTTATTAAACTGGACAAATGAGATAAATTGGAAAGAGCTGCTTGTAATTGTTTTCCATTTTATGCTAAAAGAGATGACCACAGCAAATGGCCTATATAAAACAAATGAGGCAGTCCTCATAACAACACACTGACATGAGGCACACACACACACACACACTCATGAATGCACACACATTGATATGACATAAAACAAGGGGATAAGACAACTGCTTAAATAGCCAAGTGCTCTCTGGTCAGCCTGTGCAGCTTCACACTCCTACACACATTCTGAGTAACCCACACACACTCACACACTCACACACACACACAAACAGACACACACACACTCGGCCAGTCACCCTTTTAATGGAGATCAGTAGTCAGTTTTGGCATTTAACATTACCATCAGCTCTTCCTGCTTCATATAACCCTCCCCTAACCTCACAACCACCCACTTACCATCATCACAGTGCTGTGCTCGCTGACCCCAGATCACTATATCAGTAATATTTCACCCTTAGATCAACACATCCACGATAAGAGGGGTGGGGGGGTGGTGGCAGCTGGATAAGCGGATGGGAGATAGAAGAAAAGATGTGGAGGATGGGATGCTATATCAACAGCAAAGCCAAATTATTGCCAATCAGATTTTATTCACAGCTCAACTGCTAGACAAATTGCAGCTCATGCCGTTTGCCATGGGTCAGGGCACTGCGTAATTTCATTTTAATAAGTCATTTTCCAGGTTGGGATGACACTGCAAGTACACATGCTTGAGCACACAATCTCTCTCTCTCTCTCTTTCTCTCTCTCTCTCACACACACACACATATGGCCTCACGCTCAGACGTATCATCACCGTCTCATACAAACAAGACGGTGTGACCATGTCTTGGAGGTTGATATTTTATGGAGTGAAAGAATTGGATACACCACCAGTGATCTTGAGAGTGACTTTAGTTGCAGAGAAGGGCAATACATATGAAATGGAGACATTACTGAAAAGGTTACACCATGTTCTGTGTTTTTACTTCTTAATCGAACATCAGGAAGAAGCAAAAATACTGCATGGACATAAAGAGCAAATTAAATATGTATTAAAAGGACATTTTTGCTCCTTAACCATTGTCTTCCTTTAATATACCAATTCTTATTTATAAAGTTACATGCAAATAGGTTGTTATGAGTAACTCAAATTCATAATACTTAATAGACTGGGATATTTTGAGTACAATTGAAAATTTTATTGCGATAGACTTTTACTACAATGATCATTTTCCCTATATTTCCTCATCAACAATAATGAAAAGCAAATGAGCATCACACCATGAAACTGGGGACTGTGAATGCATAAATACCAAATTATGTCTGCACATAAAAACTTGCCAGGATTTTTGTCTTTGGGTGTTCGATTTTGTTTTTAGGGATTACTGTGCACCGATCTGCTCCATTACAATTCTCCACAAGGTGTGAGTTGAGGCAAATTGATTGGATTAATATATATCTGGGCAAATAAACAACTTGTGCCTTGGGGGGCTTTCATAGCAGCATTTCTTAAGAACTCCTCAGGAATCAAAGGCACTAATATCAACGGCTGCCATGTGCAATAACATCAGGCACTCATGAAAATGCAAGTCCCATATATATCAACATCAAGAAGAGACCTGCAAGAGTTACCGTGCCAGTGATATAGAGTCAAATCAAATTGCCGGTGCTGCAAAAAAAAAAAAAAAAAAAAAAAAATCACTTCTAAATAGACCATAAATTCTTGATAAAAATGTGCACTGGATTCAAAGGCTGTTGGCGCTGGCTGCCTGTCATGTTCATAACTGGGTCTTTGAAGTCGGCTGTCAGTGGTTGATGCTGAACCATCTTCAGAGGTGCGTCAGTGCTCTCCCTCCTGTTCTTTCAAGTTCCCCTCCAGCGGCCAGTTTGTGGGGTGATGTTCATTCTGAATGTGCAGTTGCTGCTCTGGAGATAGGGCCGGTCAATTCTCCTGTCAGAAATATCATCCTCCGAGCAAGACATGTTTGCGTAAAGTCTAGCCATCCTCAAAGAGAATGGAAGTCTGGAGGCGTATTCAGTGGGGTGCAAAAACACAGGGTTTCCAGACACAGAATTGTAATGTACTGTATTTCTCATACTTGTTTCCATATTGAGGAAGAGTTTGAAAAAAAAAAGAACACAAAATTGAATTATTTTGTGTACACAGGGAAAGGCAGTATACACCAAAGCTCATCAGTAGTCGTATACAAACCTATACGCTTATCTGTTTTGTGATTCTAGCTCCCATTTGCTTCCCGTAGAATATTCTGAACCTTATGCAGTATGAGAACCTAAACAGGACATTTGATATTCGATCGAGAGAGGGACAGAGAGAGAGAGAAATAGTGGGTCAGCACAGTCAAGCATGACGGCCAGCACAAATACCACCAAGTCAGGAATATACAGTCCAGGGTGAGGAAGTGGAGATAGCAGCGTAACTAAAGATACAGCCTGCAAGTAGAGAGCAATAGCCCTCAACAGATAGAGAGCCCTAGGGCTAGAAGATAGGCCCATAGCAGCAGGAACATTTGTGACAAAATGGCTGACATTATCTTTTAATTAGATTCACACTGTTTACTAGCTTGTTTGTACTCTCATTTATACATTACCTGATATGGCTTTTCTTTATCTTACGTAGGGGTTACAGGAGTTGATGATGACGGCAGTGTTGGTGGTGATGTAAAGAAGGTGAAGAGGCAACGCTCACGCCACATTTTCTCTTAATATAACTGAACTTTTTTTTCCCCCACTAGATAGCTTCAGTTTCTGTTTTACATACCAGCTAAGCAGCTGAATGATGCGTTCTGCACAACAGGAGTGATTTTTAAGAACCTAACTGTTGCAGAAGAAGAAACACCAGAGACGGCAGAAGGCAAACCAATTGATCTTTACCGAGCGGCAGAACTTCACATATTCACTCCTCCAGTTCATATGAGATATTCTATAATGTGATGTATGCACACATACATCAGTTTAATGGAAGTTGCTCTTAAACAGAGTCCATCCATAATTAGCTTGTTCCCCTCTGTAATAGTGTCTGCGGCCAACAAGCTCAGTTAGCCGCTGTCTCGCCACCCTGTATCATGTTATAAATGTTACAAAGTTGGGCACTTAAACTCCAGAGATCGTACTTTGCAGCGGGAGGTGTGTATTTCATAAGACACATTAAAAGGAGAGTGGTGTTTCAAGTGCTCCAAGGATGTGAAAACAGTTTTCTCCTTTTCTGGTTTCTGACTCCTTCTCTCATTTAAAAAAAAAAAAAAAGCTAAATCAGAGGCAGAGCCATTATCACCATAGCACCTGCACCATAGCACTTATTATTCTAACTAATGAAAGAGAGTGAAGACTTCACAGAGGGGGAGAAAAAAAAAACATCAAAGCTGCTTAAAAGAATCACAAGTTCAACGACAAAAAAGGAGTAGAAGTAGACTTTACCCTGCACAGAATAAAAGTCAAAATAGAGTCGTTTCTGCCTTCTGCTGACAAAGAGCTTCTGTGGATCAGTGTACTTTCACTACAGTGTCGTTTAAACAACTACATTTGCATTCAAGTCAGAGTTAGTTATGAGAACACTGATTAGGTATCATTTCTGGACAATGAGCATGTAGCTACAAATATATTTAGATTTGTGGGCCCAAGGTGGTTTGAAGTGCTAACATCATCCTAAATGTATGCATCGCTTACACACAACTGTACACACACTCTGGATCACTGTTGCTAGTATAAAAAAAACCCCAAAACAGCCAAGACAGAAAGTGCAAACAGATGGTTTAAAACAACAGGCTTCCTATTACATGCTATCATGATAGGCTATTTACATGTTTTTTGTTCAGACTCATTGAATCTGCCGTTGTTTACATCTGCTTCGCTGTCTTCTGCTTAGTGTCTCTCTCCACAAGCTGCTGAGTGATCGGGGTGAACACTCACTTTACATCTCTCACAATAACTCAGTATACTCACAGTTAACTCTCACATATATTCTTCTTTACCTCTGTGGTTTCCTGTTTCCTCCTCTCTCTCTCTCTCTCTCTCTCTCTCCAAACGCAGATCTCCACTTGTGTTAAACACACAGACGTTGAAGCACATGTTCAAGCTGTTGGCCACGCAGGCTCAACACTGTACTTAGCATGTCCATCATCCTGTGCTGACTCCACACTTCTACATGTTCATTTAGTCCACACAAGTGCCACGGCCACACTCATGCGTCTTCATCCCCATTGCAGTATGAAGATGCATACGTTATTTGAAATAATGGCCACAGGTTAATGAAAATGACTCAGAGGACCCTGAGTGTGGACGACGGAGGTTGGATTTTCTGATTGCATTTTATCACCACCTTAATAACTGTTAGATATGCTGACACACAAAAATGTTCTCCTTCACTTTTCTGGGACAATTTTTCACTGACCCCGTTCAATGGAGCAGATGTGATGCGTTTTAGTGCAATTTTTTAAGCAAGTCTTCGTATTTTTATATTCTTCGTCATGAAGTCTGTTTCACCTTGAATTATATGTGCACAAACACAAACACTTCACTTTCAGGGAGGCACACAAAGTCTTTGCACAGCTTATGGGTGGGGAATCTGCGTGAGTTTTTTTTTTTTTTTTGTCAATCTGGGATTCTTTAGCACTATTAAATAATGCATTTTTCTGCATGTGGTGAAGGGATAAAGTGGCTCTTAACGTGAGCTCCCACCCAATATGGGGCTCTCCCTGTCAGGGGCCAGGTGAGCCGCCTCTGAGCACGCCACCATCGCCGTGGAGGTAACTTTCATGCTCCGCTGGGCAAACATTTTCCAGGTCACATTTTTCAATTACACTGAGAGGCAGGTCCCACAGGCAGCCAACCCCCCAGCAACAACCACAAATACACAAAGACACACACACACAATCCCACACGTGCACTCACATAAACAGACTAACCCCCTCACCCTTCCCCCTTCACCATGCCATTCCCACACACAACCACACACACATCCAACTGTGAATCTTCAAAAACACACAAGCACAGCTGAGGTGTAAGGAGAGAGAGAGAGTGAGGTATGTTAATATAGATGACTTCAAAACCCTCCAAGGTGACAGCAAAAAGCATTTGGACAAGAAGGTATTTGTCCAGAAACCATCATTCTAAATGCATCTATTTATTTAATCATAACTCATAAATTGTTGAGCCAAATGAAGCTGGAGGCAAATTGTCCATCAGCGACCAGGCACCGGGGCCTTTGGTCTATTAAATCTGTCAAGGTTCCTCAAGTTCAGCATGTGGTTTTTATCGCCTTATCTGAAGACTTTGAAGTCTCTCCCTCTGTCTGTTGCCTCGGGCATGTGGTGAGATATGAGGAGAGTCTGCCTCATCTGCCTAATGCTGCTTGTGTAGCTAATAGTCCAGAAAACACTGCTCTGTGAGGCCGCACACTAGCACTTCAAATGATTCATCTTTGGCTGTCACCAAATGGGAGCGACTCACAACGCTCTGCCACTCTGTCACTCATGATTCCAGCCAATCTGAAGGTGTTAGAGTGGTTGGCAGGATTTAGAGGGTGGCAAATCGCTGTGTCTGTTGGGAAGATATATAAATATATTTGAGGGTCTTGGGAGCTTCTTTGGGCCAAGCTGTTAAAATAAACATAAACTTTTTTTTTTTTTTTAAAAGGAAAATT